>PVJO010011593.1:0-59094 GCA_004026905.1 Hystrix cristata | reverse complement strand
TCTCGCTATATAGCTCAGACTGGCCTTGAACTGGCCTTGAACTCACAGTGATCCTCCTGCCTCAGCCTCCCAAGTGTTGGAATTACAGGCATGTGCCACCACACCCAGCTGATTGTAGTCTATTCTCCCTGTCACTCTTTGCTGACAACTCATTTTTCTCCCCACCCTTCTTCTCTTGTGGTACTGAGGGATTGAACCCAAGACCTTCACTACTGAGCTGCATGTCTAGCTCCCTTTTAATTTTTTATTTTGAGATAAGGCTCTTAAGAAGTCACTAAGTTGCCCGGGCTGGGCTTGAATTTGTGATCCCCCTGCCTCAGCCTCCCAGAGTGCTGGGATCACAGGTGTTCTTCTTTTTCATGAGTAAAGGAAACCTCAAATTTAGCTGGGTACATGGCCACCAATGAAGACTACCTTCTGCAGCCTCCCTTGACTTTAGGTGTGACCATGTGCGTATGAAATGGCCAATGGGATGACAGTGAGATAATGCATATAACTTTAGGGATGTGTCCTTAGGGATGGCGATGAGCCAAGCAGGAATGTATGCATGATGGCAGGAAGTAAGGCAGGCCATGAGGTAAACATTTTAGGCTGAGAATAATTAGAAAGGAGAAGGGACCCACAATATTTTAAGTAATAATAATGTTTCCATTGAGGCTATGTGGTTGAGTAGAGATGAAAGTGAATCTGATAGTTCCTCAATTGAGCTCAGTTAGCTGAGCCCCACGTCTGAATTCAGTGCTGCCCTGGTAGAGGCCATGTCCACCCTGAGCTCATCCGGCTTTGTCGTCTATCACAGTGTGCACCATTCCATGGCAGTCTTTTTCATTCCAGTGCTGGAGATTGAACCCAGGGCCTGTGCACGCGGGCAGGTAGGTGAATGCCCTACTGCTGAATGGCTCAGCCCACAGTTTCAGGTTTTAAGGAATATTTGGCTATGATTTTCAACTATGTATCACATTAGACAGTATATTGGTTAAGATACAAGCTTGATTGTGGTATTAAAGATCCAAAATAACTGCCGTTTTAAAAAGACAAAGGTTTATTCCTCTCTGTGTCATAGTCTGAATTGAGCCATCTGGGGCTAAGGTGGCTCTTTATAGCCAGTTGCTCTGCTATTTTTAACATATGACTTCTAGCTTTGATACAAAATGGCTGTTCCAGCTCCTATCATCACATCCACATTCCAGCCTGTAGAGGAAACAGAAAAACCATGCTCTATGCTTTAAGAAAAAAGTGTGGGAAGCAAGATGTGATGGTACTTACCTGTAATCCCAGCACTCTGGGAGGCTGAGTCAGGAAAATCTTTTTTTTTTTTTTTTTTTTTTGGTGCTGGGGATTGAACTCAGGGCCTTGTGCTTGACGAGGCAAGCACTCTAACCACTGAGCTAAATCCCCAGCCCAGGAAAATCTTAAGTTTGAGCCCAGCCTGGATAACTTAGTAACTTAGCAAGATCTAGTCTTGAAAGAAAAGGAAAATTTAAAAAGGGCTGATGATGTAGCGAAGTCCTTGGATTTAATGCCCAGTACTGATGAGAGAGAGAGAGAGAGAGAGACAGAGAGAGACAGAGAGAGACAGATAACAGCATAAAAGATGCGCTTGCTCCTCTTGTTCACATCTCATTAGCCAGGCTTGCTCTTTTCTAACACTCTCGAGAGAACAAGGGAGCAGAGGTCCCAGGAGAGCCACATTAACCCTTGTGAGGGCAGCATCCCCAGTGACCCACTTCCACGTGGCCCCGGCCCTGCCGGCCCAGCATCCCCACAGCACACACTGAGCACCCGCCTTCAACCCATGAGCCTTGTGGGACAGCTGCATCTGGACCACAGCGCCCTCTAAACCCCCTAAATCCCATTGTCTGCTTCTCAGCTGGCCGACACTGCACCCCAAGAGCTGAGACGACAAACCTGAGAAGCCCGTGGCTGGCAGAGGGCAGAGAGCAGAGGGCATGGCACAGAACGGGGCCTCAAGAAACTCTACGAAACGTCTCTAGTGTCCCCGCTGGCTCCCGGGCAATCTCAGGGGCCCCTTGACTTGTCCAAATGGAGTTTGGATTTGCCGCCTCAGAGCTGTTCCCTGACAGCCGCGGTGGATTTTGGACCCCAGCACTGAGCTTGGGTCCACTGTTTCACAGCACCTGTCCTGCTGACATTTCGGGCCTCATAATTCTCGGGTAGGCTGAGGGTGGGGGCGCCCGGGCCCGCAGGCTGGCCTCTGTTCTTGTGACGTCTGGGGCAGCGGTGCCCAGCTGTGAAGACCCGAAATGCTACCTGTCTGCTGGGGACACCATTACTCACATCTGGGAGCACCGAGTCACCAAGGCTGGGAATAGAATCATCATTTTGCAGAGAAGGAAACTGAGACTTAGAGGAGCAGGCTAACTCATCCTGGCAAGAGGGGAATCTAACTTACCTCTGAAATTGCTGGTTATCAAATTCAAATTTATCAAGCTGATAAAATCCACTGGGGCCCCGTGGCAGATCCTTACAGTAGAGCTACCCAGTTTCCCCCGAAATAAGACCTACCTGGAGAACGAGTTCTAGCGTGATTTAATTTAATTTAGTTTACTTATTTGTTTTTTTGAGACAGGGTCTCATTATGTAGTTCAGGTTGGCCTTAAACACACTACACAGCCCAGATTGGCCTCCGACTCGAAGTGATCCTCCTGCCTGAGCCTCCTGAGGGCTGGGGTTACAGGTGTGCGCCACCACGCCCGGCTCCAGGTGGGTTATTTTTAACCCCATGACAAACACTGGAATGTAAGAACCACCCCCATTTTGGAGGCGCGGGAGACGCGGCATCCCCAGGCTACATAAAGACGCTGTGTCCTCTGCGAGCCACCTCCTGATACGTCTACACACTAAGGACCTGCCTGAGTAAAGGGAAGTGACCTCTGGTCACCAGGGGACTTCACAAAAAGCCCCATGAGTCATTCTCCAAGCTTCCCATGAAAAGGACTCTCAGATAAGAGGCCCATCCCAAAAAGTAATAAAACCTTGGCCCAAGGCCCAGACTTTCAGGCAAACCATCTGGCCTGCTGGAAACGGGTGGGGCTGGGGAGGCACCTTGAGCGAAGTCTATTTTCTTTAATCCTTTATTCATCAACTACTTATAGGTGTGACATTTATTCATTCATTCAACAAATATTTATTAGGAGAGGTAAGTAACTCTCACTTTTATCGACAGTAGTCCCGCCTTATCTGGGGGGTGGTTTTCCACAGTTACCGTTACTTGTGGTCAATCTCGGTCCAGAATTATTAAATGGAAAACTCCAGAAATAAACAATTCATAAGTTTTAAATTGTGACCATTCTGAGTAGCCAGGTGAGAGCCCCAGCATCCCGCTCCATCTGGGCCGGAGGGAAACTGTCCCTTTGTCCAGCGATGCACACTGACCCTTCTACCTGTCAGGTGGTTGCTTCAGAGCGGCCTCATTAGCAGAGTGGCTGTTGCAGCATTAGTATATTGTTATTATTTTCTTTCATTATTAGTTATTGTTGATTAGTTATTGTTGATCATTATTAGTGATTGTTGTTAGTTATTGTTGTTTCTTTCATTATTAGTTATTGTTAGTTACTGTGCTTAGTTTATAAATTAAACTTTATTATAGGTCAACCAAAAAAGGGGGTGCTGGGTGTGGTGGCACACGCCTGTAATTCCAGCATTTGGGAGGCTGAGGCAGGAGAATTGCTGAGAGTTCGAGGCCAGCCTGGATTACCTACTGAGTTCAAGGCCAGCCTCAACTACATAGTGAAACCCAGACTCAAAAAAACAAAAACCAAAAAACAAAAACAAAACAAAAACTTTATCGTAGGTTTGTATACACAGGAAAATGCACAGTATTGATAGGGTTTGGTAGTATCCATGGTTGCAGGATCTACTGGGGGCTCGGGAACATGTACCCTTTGGGCAGGGGCACACTGTCTGCTTTTGCCTTGTCTGCGTTCATTATTATAATAAGCTTGTGCTGCTTTTGTTTGTTTTGGTAAGTTTCGATATGTATGTATTTATTTTTGGTGTTGAAGCTAAAACCAGGGCCTTGCACATACTAGGTAAGTCCCCTACCACTACGCTATACCCACTGTCCCTAATTAATTACTTTTTTGTGGTACTGGGAATCGAACCCAAGGCCTTCACACTGAACTACATTCCCAGCCCTAAATTGTTCAGGCTGGGCTTAAACTCACAATCCTCCTGCCTCAGCCTCCCAGAGTATTGAGATTATAGGATTCACCACCATGTCCAACTAATTTTTAATAACAAGTGGTAAGTACATTCTCTTTATAACCATCACCATGCAAGGTAATTTATACCAGAACAAACAAATAATGTCTTCCCTCGTGTTTGTCTCTGCATTTCCATGTAAACCCATAAAAAAGTTATAGAATTTTTTGCATGTTTGCATAAATTCTATCACAAATTAATTTGTAATTTTTTTTGTTGTTGTTGGTGGTGGTTTTTTTTTTTTGGTGCTAGGAATCGAACTCAGGGCCTCATGCTTGTGAGGCAAATGCTCTAGCCACTGCAGCCCCTGTAATTTTTAAAAAGGAATTTACCTTTATTGAGGCGCTCTTATACATCAGTCTAGGGACTAGAGATTCAGCAGTAAACTAGGTACACTAGCAGCGTAAGTCCGGTGGGAGATACAACTCAATAAAGAAGTCATTATAATACAATCTAAGTGCAATGGAGACGGGAGAAAAAGGCTGTGCGAGACCTGAGACCACTCACCCCAGCTCAGGGACCGGGGTGGAGCACTTGAATAAGAGCAGGCGAGGGAACGGTTCCCAAAGGAAACCTGAGGTGCTGTTTTCTGATCCCGAGGACACAAATTTCCCACAGATAAGGCAAAATTTCCACTGTGGGGAGCTTCCTGGAGAAGTTGACCTTTAAGCTCAAAACTCCAAGGTGACCTGGACCTAACCAGGAGACAGGAAGCGACCAGAAAGGGGCGGAGGCAAGATCGTGGACAAGGTCTGGAGAGGATGTCTTATTCCCCACAACTCAAGTGCTGTCAACAGACACCGTGGGAGGAGGCTGAGGGAGTGATGAGATCAGAAGGGCTCCACCAGCTTCGTGGAACTGCAGTCTGACCCGCCTCCTCCGGCCCTCCCCGTCCCCCACCCGGCCCCTCCCAGCACCGGCACCCTGACTCAGTCATGGGATTTTCACACTCTCCGGCTTCATGCCACGCAGTTTCTGTTTCTCAGTGTGTCACCATTCACCAGCAGATCACGTCACCCGCTGATCCACACCACAGTTCAGGACTGTCAGCCGAGCCCCAGATCCAACCATGAATTGTCCAGAGGTCCCTAAGGCGAAAGAATCCTCCCTTGGAAACCAATGGGGTATCAGTAAGAGCTGCGCAGCTGGGTGTCCAGGGCGGACGGCCAGGCAAGTTTTGTTTAACTGGAAGAAGGGAGCTACGGTACAGCCAGGCCTGCAGCCACCATCTATCGAGTGTGTCCTGTCTCCGGCACACCCTGAGCCTTATCATCAAAAGAACAAACCAGGCGTGTTGGACACACACATAATCCCAGCACTCTGGGAGGCCGAGGCAGGAGGATCACAAGTGTTGGCCCAGCCTGGGCAATTTAGCAACTTAGCAAGACCTTGTCTCAAAATAAAAAATATGGCTGGGGACGTAGCTCAGTGTGATGGTCTTGGGTCCAATCACCAAGAAAACGAAATGGCCGGACACAGTGATACATACCTGGAGTCCCAGCACTGAGCCTGAGGCAGGGGAGTCACGAGTTTGAGGCCACCCTGGGCCATATAGTGAGACCCTCTCAAAAGAAAGAAAGAACATTATGAGGGAAACACTTTTGCTACACAAATAGGAACTGAGTCCCCCAAAGTTTTTCTCAGATCCTATATAGGTGATCTCTGTCCCTTGTAACAGTATACCCACTTAAGATAGGAACAAACCCTGGCCCAGAGAGCTGAAGCGACTTGCCAAAGACGCAGAAAAATATAGAGTGTTCAGACCCTGCTGGAGGGAGTGTAAAGGGGTACAGCCACTTTGGACTGCAATCTAGTCGCTCCCCAAAACATTAAACACAGTCAAGCACAGGGACGCATACCCATAATCCCCACTACTCAGCAGGTTGAGGCAAGAGGATCACAAGCTGAAGGCCAGCCTAGGTAATTTAGCAAGACCCTGTCCTGAAATAAAATTTAAAAGGTAGGGACATGCTGGCTGTGGAAGCACACAGCTGTAATTCCAGCATTTGAGAGGATGAGGCGGGAGATTGCTGTGAGTTTAAGGCCAGCCAGGGCTGCATAGCGATAAACCTGTCTCAGAAAAGAGAGACAGACAGACAGACAGACAGACAGACAGACTCCGAGAGAGAGAGACAAAGAGACAGAGACAGAGAAAGAGAGAGGAAAAAAGGAAAGAAGGAAAGAAGGGAGGGAGAGGAAGGGAGGAAGGAAGAGCCCTGGGTAGCCCAGGCCTGGCTGGGCCCGGGAAAGTGAGCAACGCCATCAGCACTTCGTCTCGCTTTTTGGGGCACCTCAGCTCTGCGGGTGACAAAGTTGGCCTGTGCACCCCAGGCTGACGAGCTCTTGCCCTCCTGGCCGCCCCAACAGGTACACCTTTCTCCTCCTGAGGGAAGGATCCTGTGTCCCGGCTGGGGTCCCCTTTGAGCTAATTAGCATGGCCCAGATGGCTCACTGCTCTAGTGGGCCAAGACTGGGCAAAGTCACCACCCATCCGAGAGCTGGGTCAGGGATCAGCTCTGCTCACGCCACACGGTTGCCAGGGCCGGGTGACTCCCCGAGGGACAGCAGGGGCCCTTGGCAGGTGTAACCCACAGAAGCCCCATGTATTGGGGGAGCGTGGGCCACCCTGCCCGGTCTCGACCGCCTTTGCACGTGGTTGTGCAACCTTAGCGAAGGGCTTGATCTCCTGGTCCCAGGACATTGGTCTGCAAAACGTCGTGGATAACGCAAGCGTGTCACGGAGAGCAAAATGCAGCAGCTAAGGGCTGAGTGGTGCACGGCTTCTATTGCCTGCCTTTGTCACTACTGGCTGCAGGCCTCTGCCACTACCGTGCCACTTTGGGGACTGCAGGAAAGCAAGCAATCAAAATCTCAACTGCTGGCCAAACAACAGTTTTGGAGGCTGCAAGTGACAGGGTCAAGGCCACCCACAGGCCTCTACTTCCCTCTACTAGGTCACAAGTCACTAAATTGTGACCTCTCAGTCCATCAAGCTCCCTCTATTGTTTGTTTGTTTTTTTCCTCTCTCTCTGTTACTTGGGGCTGACAGAAGATCTTGTGTATGTGGGGGGGGCAAGTTTATGGGTCCTGAAGTTCATGGAATTTATTTATTTATTTATTTATTTATTTTAATATAACAAAGGACAGTTTATTTGGGGGAAAAGATGGAAGAGAAAGAAGACAGCTACCATGAGGTGGTAGGGGGTTTCAGAGGTGAAAGCCCCTGTTCATGCAATTTTAGAAAAGGAATACAAAACTATAAATATGGGAAAAGGTGAAAGAAAGTATTTATTTTTCTTTGGTTTGGTTTTGGTTTTGGTTTTGTGAAACAGGGTCTCCCTATGTAGTTCAGGCTGGCTTTGAACTCACTATGTAGCCCAGGCTGGCCTCGAACTCACAACGATTCTCCTGCCTCAGCCTCCCTGAGTGCTGGAATTACAGGTGTGTGCCACCATGCCTGGCTTTCCACAAATATTTTCTAAGAAATTATAAAGATATTATTCTCTGTTACCAAATTCTGAAAATTTACCTTGATACAAGATGGGTACATGTTTTCTAATTATTATAGACAGCTAAGGGCTGGGCCCTCAATGGAGTCAATACACAAGAGGAGAATACACTACAACTATGGCTAGAGGCGCATCCATTGAAAGTCAGGCCTCAAGGATGGAAAGACCAGAGCAACACCCCTGGCCGAGGGATAAACAATGAACTAAAGATTACACTCATCTGATCTGATAAAGTCTAGCTTACACAGGTGGGCGACCAAGACCTCCAGATCCATCCCATCCTGGAATGTCTTTATTCTTTCCACGTCCATTTCCTACGTGACCTTCTTCCCCATTGGATCAATATTACCTAAGTAACTACACTTGTAATATTATTGGTTAATCATAATTTTGACACACATTGTACTTGCCTTGTGATTTTGCTCTATAAAACTTCCCTGAAAACTGGGCTCATTGGCAACCTGCTTGGGTTCCCTCCAGTCTCTCAGGACCTCTCTTTCTTTCCCTCAATAAATTTCCTACTCTTAACCTCCTTTGTTCCTTAGAATTCATTCTTCGATTTTGGGAAACACAAACTCAACATAACTGACATCCAGCAGGTTGGGAGTTATATTTTTTCCTCTATATCATAATGATAATGATATGTTTTGAGAAACACACTCTGCATGTTTCTGTTGATGTTCTTGTGGGGCCACCGCTCTGTCTGTCACTGATCAGACGTCCATGCGTGTCATATGCCTGCACCCTCCCGTCCATATCCCTGCCAGGCTGCAGGCCGTGACGCAGACCTGACGTGCTGCTGATGGTGCCGTTCTCCCTGGAACTAATAAGCATGTGAAGACCACTTAGGCACTCTGTTCTTCATTGAGTTTCCTTTCTTAGATTTAGTGTCCATGAAGGATTTCTGCCTGAAGAACTCTTTATAGCAATGGTTATAAAATATTATGCTTAATTCACATACATACAAATATCTCTGCATCTTGCATTTATTTGTTGATTTGTTTTGTTCTCACGTGTTTATCTCAGAGGACACTGCACCTTGCATGATTCTTTTGTGTGTGGGGGTGGCGTGGGAGATCAAACCTAGGGCCACACTCAGCCATTGCATGATTCTTTTTCATGAGCCCTATTACTGGACTCATGATGAGGTCCCATTATTTTAATGATGGCTGCTCCTTCTCATTCTTTCCTCATGTACTTGAATGGCCCAATCCCTCCTCTTCTTCAGGTCTTTGCTTAAACATCACCTTCTCAGGGAGATCTTACCCAAACACTCCATTAAGAACCAAAATCCTTGCCTGAGTTTGATCTCCAGCACCAGCAAAACAAACAAGCAAATAAAACAAAACAAAATTGAAATCCTCAGGGGGGCGTGGTGGTGCATACCTGTAATCCCAGAATTTGAGAGGCTAGGGCAGGAGGATTGCCATGAGTTTGAGGTCAGCCTTGGCTACATAATGAGTTAAAGGCCAGCCTGAACCACCATGGTGGTACATAGTTGTAATCCTTGCATTTGGGAGGCTGAGGCAGGAGGATCCAATTTTTGGGGGGGAGGTGCCGGGGATTGAACTCAGGGCCTTGTGCTTGTTAGGCAAGCACTCTAACCACTGAGCTAAATCCCCAGCCCCAGGAGGGTCCAATTTTGAGGCTGGCTTGGGCTATGTAGTAAGCTCAAGGCCAGCCTGAATTACCTAGTGAGACTCTGTCCCAAAAACCAAAAGAGAGGTTGGGGATTTAGCTCAAGTGGTAGAGTGCTTGCCTAGCAAACCCAACGCCCTGAGTTCATCCCCAGCAACCTCCCCCAAAAAAGAAAATGAATCAAAGAATCTTTGTACCAATCAAGAGCCTTGCCTTAGGCCATGGACATACCAGGTGCCCAAAAAGTGTGGTTCGAATTAACAAGAAAAGGAAAGAACAGTGCCAATCTCATGTGAGTTCATGCCGAGATTGTTGCTCAAGGCCGTTCCCCGACATTTCCCTGCACAAAAGGAGCTCTCCCACAGTTCCGGGGCTGATACCATGTGTAGTCAGGCGGGCTGGCACCAGACGGCACCAGGATGTGGTGACCTGGCCACATTACAGGGGTAGCGGGAACCTCGGAGCCAGAGGCTCCGGCGTGGGTGCCAAGTTGAGCATTTGGAGGGAAGCTGACGCAGCCGAAACAGAAACTGCGGTGGCTCGCAAGGAAGGAGGCCCCCACCGGTCTCCCTGCTCCTCTGCCACTGCCGGCTTCCTGCAGACCACAGTCACTTTGGGGGGAAATGTTTCTACTGAAGTGTATCGTAGATTGAGAAAAGTGCACACATAGTGACAGCACAATATTTTCACAAACATAACACATAAATTTTCATAAACACACTAGAGGAACAGCTCTCAGATCAAGAACAGAGAACACGCTGGATGTGGTGGTACACCCCTGTAATCCAGTGTTTAGGAAGCTGAGGCAGGAGAATCTTGGGGAGCTGGAGGCCAGTCTTGGCTATGGAGTGACATGGTGAGTCCAAGCCCAGCCTGAACTACATTGCAGACCTGTCTCCAAAAATAAAATAAAATTAAATCACCACAGTGTCCTTCAAGTCGATCATCCTCAGTGATAATCAGCATTCTGATTTCAATACCTGTGATGCCTTTTGCCTGTCTTTGACCATTACATAAAGTGTCACATCATCCTAATTCTGTGTGCTGTTTCTTTTGACCCCGTCTCTTCCTCCCTGAGGTCAAAGAGGGAAAGGAACCTATAACTCACTTTGCATGACTGGTTTCAAAGTGCCAGGTGTCTCTTCATGCCACCACCAGCCAGTGAGCTGGAACCGTCAACTGCCTCCATTTCACAGAAGAAAGAGTATGTAATCTGCCCAGCCAGGAAGTGGAAAATCTGAATGTGAACCCAGGTCTGTCTCATCTCTGAGCTCGCCACACGGCCTTTCCAAGCCAGTCGTCGTTTACTACGCACCCTGTTTGGCTGGACACCGTTCAAGCTTTTTGTCGGTTGTCTTTTTCCCCCAGCCACTGCTTGAGTAATAATGGCGTATTACCATTATCCGTGCTTGACAAATGATGAAGCAGAGTTCAGAGAAATTAAGTCACTTATCAAAGTGGTGAAATAAAGAGTTAAATCCTACTGTATTGATTCTACCATACATCATGGTATTAATACGTAACATTTACGTGCTCCTTTCAAATACACTCATGGAGTTTCTCTAAGAGGAGACCACAAACACAGAACTACTTTTGGTAGAGTTTCTCTGAGTGAGAAGTTATGGAAAAAGACTGCTAGTGACCCTCTGACAATGGTTTTTGCCTTCCCTCTGACTTAGCTTGGCGCATGGCTTCTGGAGGCGTTTTTCCCAGCATCCCCTGCGGTGGGGCACAGCTGTGTGACTCAGTTATAGCCAACAGAAAGCTCACCCTTGGCGGACTCCCACGGACCCAGGTCCTGCCCTGCCAAAGGAACAAGCAACACCCTTCCCCTCGATGCTCCTCTTCCTGCTGGTGGAAGTGGCAGACACAATGTCAGGGAGCCACCTCGGATCACGTGGAAAGGGCGCCTCTCTAAGGATGGCCAAGTGACTTTGCAGAAGGAGCCTGGGCACCCACTCTCTGAAGCTCTGTCATGCTAGCCCCAGAGCTCCAACACTCATATGGTTCTGAGATTAAAAGAAGAAATGAAAAGCTGGGTACAGTGTATCCTGGCACTCAGGAGGCTGAGGCAAGAGGATTGCTGTAAATCAGTTCAAGGCCAGCCTGGACTGCCTAGTGAAACCATGTCTCAAAACAAAAACAAAAACAAAAACAACAACAACAAAAAAAACCAAGCAAACAAAACAGAACAAAACTGTGAACCAAGATAAACCTCTTATTTACAGTGTAAGTACTGTAAATAATCTTAGGTTTTTAGAGACAGAAAGCTAATACACACCTTATATTTGTAATTGTCTTTATGTCTCAGATCCACCTCATGAGAGAGGAATAAAGTCTCTCTCTGTCTTTTTTGGCAGGGGGTGGGGGATGGTGAGATTGAATTCAGAGCCTTGTGCTTGCTAGGCAAGCACTCTACCACTGAGCTAAATCTCCAACCCCTTGTTTTTTGTTTTTTGAAACAAGGTCTCACTAGGTAATTCAGGCTGGCCTTGAACTCACTACATAGCCCAGGCCATCCTTGAACTCACAGCAATTCTCCTGCCTCACCCTTCCAAGTGCTGGGATTACAGGCGTGTGCCACTATGCCCAGCAAATATGGTTTCTTTTACGTGGAGGAATTGAAGCCCAAAGACAAAGGGATTTGCCCCAGATCACACAGCAAGGAAACACCAGATCCCAACTTCTGGGGCCCACATCTTATATTCTTCCATTATATGAAGGGTTGGCAAAGGATGGCCTGTTGGCCTTTGAGCTGAGAATGGTTTTTACATCTTTTAAAGTTTGAGGGAGAAAAAAAAAAGGGGGTGGAGAACAAAGAGGGAAGAGAGGAACATGCAACAGAGAACTTGTGTGTTTTGCAAAGCATAAAATATTTAGCATTTGATGTTTTACAGAAAAGGTTTGACAATCCCTGGGTTACACTGTTTTTGACTTCACAGTTTCTCTACCGAAGAAATAGGACTTTCAAGATTTATGTCACAAAAACAGGACGATACGGGTCAGAGTCACATAGGCTGGACTGAGACAAGCAGCTAGGTTGAGAGGAACACTGAGGGGGTGTGTCGATCTGTCCAGAGACCTCTGGACTTGGGAGAAGACAGCTGCTTGTTCCTTATCTGCACTTGGCGGGGGATGGACTCCACTGTCCTTCTGGTTTGGGTTACTCAGTATCAACGGCCCCATCTCCTTTGAGCAGCACCCTGGTTTCCCAGGGACCCCCCTTCTTTATCCCTGTCTAGCTGAGTCTTGCCTGGCTAACTCCACCCTTGCTCCAGGGAAATCCAAATGCCCCACGCTGGTCAATCAGCACGCCCCCTCTGCCCATGGAGATTGGCTCAAGGATGGGCAGGTGTCCCGAGTGGGCCAATGAGGCAGCCCCTGGGTATTTGCTGGAATTCTTGTGAAAACATTGTTTTCTTTCTGCTCCACTAGGCCAGAGTGATGAGGAGAATGATCATGTATGAGCCCCTGAATCAAGCTGTACCTGGAGCCAGCTAGGGTTCCCTGAACATGCTGTCTCCAGAAGCTCATGTGGTTCCTTTTCTGGCTTCAGTCACAGTGGTAGATGCCAGTTCTCTGCCCCTCCCCCTTGGCACTCATCTGTTTTCAGGCACAATGACCTGATGGTTTCCAGCCCCCTGCTCCTGGGCTCCCTGCCTAAGAACTTTGTCCTCCTGAGCACTCAGCACGGACATGATGCTGGGGGCGGAGTCACCAGTGATGGACAGGAGCCGGTGGATAATCTGCCCCTCTCTTGCCCTGGGGCAGAACCCCAAGGTGTGTCCCAGAGTCTGGGGCTGAGCCCAGTTGCCCAGACTGGTAACCAGCTCAGTGACTCACCTTACACTGGCCTCCTTCCCTCCCCATCTCTTCCCAGCCAAGCATCTTGGGATCACCTGTCCCTCAAATTGCACACGATCCAGTCTCAAGTTTGCCTTTATTTGCTTTTACAGGAACCTGCTTCTGTACTTCCTAAAACCAGGGTTCTGTCATGTACAGCTAAAACTGGTCTGGCAGCCGGGTGTGGTGGGCACACCTATAATCCCAGCACCTGGGAGGCTGAGGCAGGAGGACTGCCATGAGTTGGAGGCCAGCCTGGGCTACATAGTGAGTTCAAGGCCAGCCTGAACTGCATAGCAAGACCCTGTCTCAAACTAAACAAAATGAAACAAAACAAAACACTGATCTGGCTGACACGCAGTTCAAGCATTCTTTTAAAGTATTTGCCCCATAACTGTATTTTTCCAACCTGCTCTTCAGTTAAAGGCCACACATGTGCTCTGTGGGGTGACTTATTGGTATGCACAGCGGAATGGCAGGCAGTAAGAGAAACCTCAGGATGCTGGGTGGGAGCCACCCCACCGCTTCCTCTCTGTCACCACTATCTCTCCACTGTCTGACCTGCTTATTGCAAAGTCCTAGCCATCTCCCCACCACCTGCCCCAGAGATGGGCCCAGTTCCTTCCTCTTCTTTCACCTGCAAGGCCTCCGTCTCCGGCAATAAGAACATTTCACGTCATTTCCCCGTCCCTGACCTCCGAAAGAGCCTTGCACACCGCACACCGGGGCCTGTGATGAAGACAGGTAGAGATACTGTTCCTTCACGGGGCTCAGAGCGGTAGGAATGGAGAAGTTCCTAAGAGGGGTCCCTGCTTGCCTTCCTTCTCGCCTGCCTGCCTTCCTCCCTTCCTGACTTCCTGCCTGCCTGCTGCCTTCTTTCCTTCCTTCCTTTCAGAAATAGCTAATGACACACAAGCAAATTATTCAGCAACAGTAGAGTACATGGAAAGTAAGTTATCTCTGTATCCTCCTTCTTCACCAAAGTATGTTTCAATAGAGAACAGAATAAAATATTTTGTGGAAAGAAAAAAAAGAAATAGGTCCTGAGCACTTGGGCAAAACATTTGAAATCACAGACAACAGAATCAACCAGCGCCAGCTCAGCAGAATGATGGCTTAGCCTCATTACAGGCATCTGGTAGAAACCTTGATGTTAAATAACCCCAACAGTGTGTCGTGTCGCCAGGAGCACAAAGCTAAGAGAAATGCCACCTCTGCTGTTGAGCTGTTCTAGCAGACGTCACTGTGGCCTCTGCCACCTCTGCTCAGGGCTAGAAATCTAGGGTCTGGCAGCTGGAAGCCCCGTCAGTCCCCCAGAAGGACCACAGCCACCGGGCTTACCGAGAGATCCTCCACTTGGCACCCACCGCTGGCTTCTGCCTCCCAAGCCCACCGGGGCAGCCTGGGTCACATGTGGCGCTCGTGCTGCAAGGCAGTCTGGGAAGTGTAGTTTTTGTCCTTCTAGGTATTATGGTGCAGGCGTCACACAGGGGACAGGATGGGCACAGGGGATTGGGATGGGTGTTGAGTGAGCCAGTCCGTACCAGATGCCATAGGCAGCATCAGTGAGAGTGAAAAAAGTCCTCCACTTTCCAAGAGCTCACAGCGGAGGGGTAGGCCAACACCAGAGAATTAATCCAGCAGGAATAAGCATTATGTAAGGGAAATTATCAAAAGTAGTGAGAATGTGTTTCCTCTAACAGGAGCTCGGGACAGAGGTGTCATCGTACATGAGTGCAAAAGCATTTAGAGGATAACTGGACAAAGAAGAGTTGATGGGAATAGCAGCTCAGGCAAGTGGAAACGTGCGGGCAAAGGAGTTGTGGTAGGGACAGTAAGGGCGGGGAGCAACTGAGAAAGGGTCAGTGAGTTGGAGAACAGAGAACAAAGGGAAATGGGGAAGGAAGTGGAGACGCCATGACCTTGTAGTCCATGTCGAGGAGTTCAAACTGTCCCCTAAGGGTGCTACTGAGCCACTGAAGGCTTACGAGCAGGGCAGTAACAAGGCAACACTCCTGATATTTATCAAATATTTACTCAGTGCTTTGCTACGGCATTAACATATCATTTAGTATTATTTGCAATAATCCTATGTAATCCTCTGACCAGGGGCAAATTTCGCAGCTGCTCTGTGCCTCAGTTTCCCCATATGCACAGTAGGAGGTTCTAATAATAGAACCTCCAACAAAAGGTCATCGTGAGGATTAAAATGAGTGCTTGACACATGGGAAAGGCTTTCTGTTCTGGGTGTTACTATTATTGACATTATACCAATGAAAAACCTGAATGTCAGGGAGAAGAATCATCAAGTTGCCCGAGGTCACCCAGCTACCAAGGCGTAGACAGGGGTGGTGAGAGGGAAGGGCTGGTGAGCGCGAAGAAGCCACATCTTCTTCTTCTTTTTTTTTTTTTTTTTGTTTTGTTTTGTTTTGGTGCGGGGGATTGAACTCAGAGCCTTGTGTTTGCGGGGCAAGCACTGTAACCACTGAGCTAAATCCCCAGCCAGAAGCCACATCTTCATCCCAGAAGCACAGGAACACAGACTGCCCACTGGGACCTCCAGCGTTAGCCTCTGTTCCGACCAGTCATGCCAGATGTGAAATGTTTCAGTATCGCCCTCGCTAGTACTACATACACGGCATTATTCTGTGGCTTTAACATTGACATAAATGGCATCATAGCAGGGCTGGGAACCTAGCTCAAGTGGTAGAGCACTTGCCTAGCAAGTGCAAGGCCCTGAATTCGAGTCCCAGCACCCTAAGTAAATAAATAAATGGGATCATGCTCATTGTTTATTTTTTTATTTTTTATTTTTTTTGGTGCTGGAAATCGAACTCAGGGTCTTAGTGCTTGCAAGGCAAGCACTCTAACCACTGAGCTTAATCACCACCCCTACATTGTTTATTTCTGCAAGTTCCTTTTCTCACTCAGCTTTATGTACTTGAGATCTAGTTCACTCATTTTAGCTGCTTCCCGGTGCTCCATCACAGGGAGGTGTTGCCAAGCACCCGCCCATTCTCCCGTGGGCACCTGTTCAGCCCAGGCTGCTTTTGGCCTATTATGGGCAAAACACCACGCTCGTGTCTGCTGGCTGACAGCATCTCTAGGAAGCAGGATTGCTTGACTGTGGGGTTCATGTATTTTAGTTGCTAAATAGTAATGCAATCATTTCCCCACTTCCTCACTGCTAAGAAGAATCCCACCACACAACACAGCACTCACTGCACACCAGGCGCCTCCTAAACATTCAACATGAAATAACTTGTTTAGCTCTCCCCAAAACCTTTTTTCTTTCCTTTTCTTTTTTTCAAACAGCATCTTGCTATGTAGTCAGGCTGGTCTTGAATTCACTATGCAGCTCAGGCTGGCCATGAACTTGCAGCAATCTTCTTGCCTCAGCCTCCCAAGTGCTGGGATTACAGGCACGCACTGTCATGCCTGGCAAATTGTTTTCCTTTTTCTTTTGTAAAATTTTTTTTAATTTTTACTTTTTTTCTTTTTGAGATAGGGTCTCTATATGTGCTCCAGGCCAGCCGTGAACTTGCTATGTAGCCCAAGCTGGCCTCAAACTTTCGATTCCTGCCTCAGCCTCCTGCATGCTGGGATTACAGGTGTGCACCATCACACCCAAGAAACTGTAAAGTAGGGACTATTATCTGTATTAGATAGATGGAGAAGTAGAGGCGCAGAGGGATGGAGTAATTGGCTCGAGGTTGCCCAGTCAGGAACCCAGGGAGGTCGCTCCAGAGCCATTCTTCCAGACTTTGGTCTTTTCTGGTTTTCAAATTTCTGCCAGTCCATGGCTGTCTCTTGACATTTTAGCTTGCACTGCCCGCTGAGGAGGCACCATGAAGATCTTTCTATCCATTTATTGGCCAGGCAGGTGTCTGCTTTGGAAAAATGCCCTTTCTAGCCTGGGCTGCCCTTGACTTTCTGATTTTCAAAGCCAGCATTCCTGGAGGCCAGGCCTTGGGGCAGGCCCGGCACAGAGTGGGCCCTTGGTCAAACTGTGCCCGACAGGGGCTGGGGATGCGGCTACATGGCAGAGTGCTTGCCAGGCATACTCGAAGCCCTGGGTCTGAGCCACAGCAACACACACACACACACACACACACACACACACACACACACACACACACCTGCCTGACTGGCAGTGCATCTCACTCTCCATCCTCCCAGAAGCCTGGTGCTCATTAACTAACCACCTGCTTAAGTCACTGGCCTGCATCTGTACAGGGTCATCGGCAGCACCCGGCCCTGTGCTCGTTCCCTTCTGTCCTTGTGGCTGGCTGAGCGCATTTCCACCCCAGGGCTTCCACGGAGCTGCGCCATCTGCCTCAGCGCTCTTCCCACATTGGCGCTATCCCACCCGTCAGGCCTCCGCTCCAATAAACCTCCACGGAGAGGTTTCCAGGCCGCCTATTCAGAGGAGGCAGGCATGAGGAGACTCAGCAAAAGGCCCCAGAGTGTTGGTAAGATTTCACTCTGGGCCAATATTTCCAATGTATCTAAAATGATGATTATTTCTTGATGGTTATTCCTTGTGAGATTTTCTTTCTTTCTTTCTTATTTGCTTGCTTGTTTGCTTGCGCAGTCCTGGGGATTGAACCCAGGACCTTTGCTCTGAACTAATTCCATACTTTTTTTTTTGAGACAGGGTCTTGCTGTGTAGTTCAGGCTGCCCTAGAACTCACTATGCAGCCCCAGCTGGGCTCAAATTTGCTGTAATCCTCCTGCCTCAGCCACCTGAGTGCTGGGATTATAGGCATGTACCACCACACCCAGCTTCTTATACTTTTTTACTTTTAATTTTGAGACAGGGCCTCACTAAGTCACCAAGTTGCACAGGCTAGGCTCAAATCTGTGATCCTCCTGCTTCAGCCTCCCAGAGTGCTGGGATCTCCAGCATGCACCCCAACACCTGACTCCTTGTGTGATTTTTTATTTTTTTTAGAGGGGTTTTTGAGCCAGGCTCTCACTATATATTTCAGGCTGGCCTTGAACCCACTATGTAGCCCACCTGGCCTCAAACTCATGGCGATCCTCCTGTCTCAGCCCCTGGAGTGCTGGGGACCACAAGGGTGCACCACCATGCCTGGCTATGTATAATTCATTTTTAATTCAAATTTAAATTTAATTAAGAGCCAATCCAAAGAGAGGACAAATAAGTTTCTGGGGACTCTGTTTCCCAACCCTCTTGGGTCAGAATCGGATGCTGGCTCTTTGTAACCTCCAGGTTTCCTTGCTCTGCAGTCTACCCTGCCCCCTCCCTCTGATGAATTTCTCCTCTTGGGTCAGATCACAGGCCAGAGGGGAGAGTCTCCAAGCCACAGGCCTCTCTGCTAACAGCCTCCCCTAGGATGCTTCTTATCTGCAAAACAGGGACAATGAAGGACTTACTTCACAGGGGCTCAGGCTCCTGGTGCTTGAAAAGGCATCAAGCAGAAGGAAAGTTTTGACTGTGTGGAAACTGCTGTGTGGTGAGTCCAGAGCCAGAGAAACCCGATCAAAGTTGGCTCACTGTGACCTCAGGCTTCTCCCTGGATCTCGCTGAGCATTAGTTCTCCTATCTGTGAAACAGGATAATAAAAATACCCACAAAGGCCCTGAGATTAGATCACATTTTTCACTACCTACATTAACTATTTTCTTCTCTGGCTTGTACCGGAATGTGATCTATATGAGGGCAGGTATTTTCCCTGACTGGGTCCCCAGGGTCTCGAAGAAAGTGGCTAAAGTCTGCAGTACACATCTGCTGACTGAATGTCATCCTGTCTTCAGGTGGTTTGTCACCAAACAGTATGACCACAGCCTCTTTCCAGGGCAATAGGTGTGGCTCTGCCTCGCTCTTTGAGATTAAATGAAACAGGTTTGCTTATCAAACCACACTGAATGACTGCGGGTGAAATAAACAGTCAAACGAAACAGGACATGGGTGGATCAGGCTTCCTCCCCCAAAACACGCAGCAGGGCAGGGGGCCCACCCAGCCTTCCGCAGGCTCCCTGTGATTCACACGGAAGAGACTTGGGCAAACAAGGGCGACTTCGTGTCCAAGCAGGAACTGCCCAGGTCAAAACCGTCCTCGACACACAAGGAAGACAGGCAAATAATTCATTCATTGTCTCAACAATGGAGGGTGGAGTTGTTGATTAAGCCCCCACCCCCAAACGGAATTAATGGTTTTCTGATTATTAAAGTAATACTGGCTCATAATTATAAAAAGTGCTTTTCGGACAACATGAAACAGTGTGAAGAAGAGAGTAAAAAACAGTCACAAATTTAGAGCATTTTGTAAATTTTTTTTTTGCATTTTGTAAATTATTGCAGATTTTTTTCATTGCATAGAAGTATGTTTAGGGGCTGGGGATTTAGCTCAGGAGTTAAGAGTGCTTGCCTAGCAAGCACCAGGCCCCAAGTTCAATCTTTGGTACAAAAAAAAAAAAAAAAAAGTATGTTTAAACTCTAAAGTAAACTTGTGCTTTTTATTAAACAGTAATCTTTAAGATCTATTGAGTACTAGTTGTTCTCTGTGTATTAACTCAATTTGTATTCATGATAGTGTTATATGATGAGCACTATTATTAACCCCCTTTTGCTTGGTTCAGTGGTGCATGCCTGTAATTTCAGCTACTTGAGAGGCTGAGGCAGGAGGATCACCTACCTGGACAATTTAGCAAGATCCTGTCTCAAAATCAATTAATTAATTAATTAATTAATTTATTTATTTATTTATTTGAGACAGGGTCTTGCTATGCAGTTCAGGCTGATCTTGAACTCACTATGTAGTCCAGGCTAGCCTCAAACTAATGACAATTCTCCTGCCTCAGCCTCCCGAGTACTGAGATTACAGGCATGCACCACCATGCCCGGCTCAAAATAAATTTTTAAAAGGCTAGGGGTGTAGCTTCATGTTGAAGCACTTGCCTAGCATGTGCAAAACCCTGGTTTTAAGTCCTAACACCATAGATTTTTTTTAAAAAGGTTTATTAACCCCATTTTACAGATGGAAAAACTGAGGTTTCGAAAGATTTGGTCATTTGCCCAAGGTCACAGGTGTAGGCGTCACACTGGGATTCACACACAGGTAGTCTGGCTTCAAGGTCACCACACAGTGTTGTCGAACTGGAGTAGCGGTCCCTTCCCAGGTTAATATCCACCAATAAGAGTCATTGTTTGGGGTGTCTGGATTTATTCTCATACTCATGGATAACTGAGGGGTTTTTTTCCCCCCTATTAGGAAAGAGAAACTTCCTTTTTGGGCCTGAAGTGAGGTAAGAGAACTGAGGTTAGGTGTACTCACAATCTGTATTTCTCTCCTGGGGAAGCAATACAGGGCTAACGCCCTTCCCCAGCAGTTACCCCATTTGCACATGTACATTGATGGGGCGGGGTGGGGGGTTTCTATTTGGTAAACACCCATAAAGTACGGATGTACTAGACATGGTACCAAGCACTTCATTTAATCCACAAACAATGCTCTAAAATGCAAACTGGGAAAACTGAGGCACAAAGCGGTTAACTGAGGCAAGACTGGGATTCAAACCCTGGAAATGTGGCTCCAGTGTCAGGGACCTTAATTCCTAACTGGCCCCTGTGTAACCTGGGCCCAAGGGGGCTGGCCCACCATGAGGTCCCCGAAGCAAGCCCACCCTGTGCTCAGGGGAGAAGGCAGCAAGGCCACTATCTTTCTTTCTCTTTTTTCCGAGCATCCACTCCTTTCCTCCTGGTTGCGTGGCTGCTATGCTCGCACAGGCTCTGCTGTGTTCTGTGCTTGGGGTATCACAGGCTCAAGTTGCCATGTTGCCCATCTGAGTCCATGCCTGCGAAGAGTCAGCTTCAGGCTCACTCCAGTGGCTGGTGCAGCTCAGCTTCTGAAGCTGCAGAACTGAGGTTCCTCCCCGACTTGCTGTGGACCCTCCTCTGCAGCCCCAGACCTCTGCCCTCTGTGTCCTCTGATCCCTTCCATTAGTATTTCAGACGAACACCTTAACTGTTGTATGGTTCGTCTTGACTAAGAATCACAGGGACAGGGAAAGCCCTTAGAAAGCAGTGCTCGGTGGGACTTTTCCGTGTCTATTCTGAGTGAGGACTCAGCTGGCAGGAGGTGTCCTCTCTCACATGGTGGCAGGAATGTGACTGTGGGCTGGGAAGGGGAGCCATCCCCAGCCTGGCCCACTAACCCTCAACCATCAGCTTCGAGACTAGAGGGGACAAAGGCTTGCTGATGAGCAAACTGGTCAGAGAGCCAGCTGTGGTGGCACGGGCCTATAATCCTAGCACTCAGGAGGCTGAGGCAAGAGGATCACAAGTTTGAGCCCAGCCCAGCCAACTTACTGATTTAGTGAGTTCCTGCCTCAAAATTTAAAAAGGAGGGGGAGGGGTTGGGGACTTAGTTCAGTGATAGAGCACTTGCCTCGCAAGCGCAAGGCTCTGAGTTTGATCCCTAGCACCCAAAATAAATAAATAAATAAGTAAAATAAAAAATTGAAAATAAAAATTAAAAAAGGACTGGGGATGTAGCTCAGTACAGAGGCCCTGGATTTAACTCCTAGTACAAAAGCTTTTGTAAATAAGGAGGGAGGAGGGGATGAAGGAAGGGGAGGGAAATGGGAAAAAAAGAAGCAACAAGATATATCATGTACAGGTACAAAACCCCTCTGAAGAATGTTATTACTAAATACATCTAAAATGTGCCATTAAAATTTTTTAAAAATCCCTAGTACAGTAGCACGCGTGCGCGCATGCAGACACACACACACACACACACACAAACACACACACACAGAGGGATGGGGAAGTTTGTGTTCTATGACTACTTCAAAAATAATTTTTAAAACATTTAAAAATGGAAAAAAATGAGATAATTTCACATGATGCTATGTGCCACAAAGGCAAGAAAGTGAAATGCTGGAAGAGACAGTACCTAGCTGGGGCAGGTAGGAGAAAACCTCAGGCAGGTTGGTCCCTCTTGGATCCAGCTGGGAGGTAGTTATAGGAATATAGAAGAAGATGGACAAAGGAATGGCAGGTGCAAAGGTCCTGAGGGGCACAAATTTGGCGGGTTCAAAGCAGACAACCAAGTGGTGTTGAGCCTGGTGGGTTCAGGTCCAGAGGAGGTCAGAGACCCCTGCAGGGCAGGAAGTAGACCCAATAGGGCCTTACACACTACTAAGTGGTGTTTGGGTTTTGTTCACAGTAAAAGAGGAGCTACGGGCTGATTCTGAGCATCATGACTGCGTACATGCTTTAGAGGATGCGAGGATGGCCGGGTGATGCTCTAAGGCAGGTAAGAAGAAGCCAACGTGCTTGTCTGCACCCAGAAAGCCGAGGCTGCGGCATATCGATACTTATGTCTTGATGCTGCCTCACCTTCCTGTTCGGTGCCTCACAAGGCCCTAGCATCCTTCCCTGCCACCTCCCAAGTTGCTTTTGTACCCTAAGACCTGACGACAGATGGAAACACTAGCTTCCAGGCCGCCCTGGGCTCACCTTTCCTTCCTCCCTTACAAAAATATGTTTTTCATATTTTGAACCATATGTCATTTGCCTAAAAATTATTAAAAATACAAATGAGCAAAAGGAAGAAAAAAAATATGATCCACGATTCAGAGGTACTCACTTTCAAAACATTTCAATATATATTATTTCTCCTCTTTTACATTTATTTATTTATTTATTTATTTGGATTGAGGTAATACAGGCACATAAGCTGATTTTAAAAATTTTTTTTGTAATTAACTCCTGTCATTAAATAACATTCCTCTTATACCCCCCCATCTCACCTTTTTCTGTACTGAGGATTGAACACGGGGCCTTCACACTGAGCTACATCCTAGCTCTATTTTCATTTTTATTTTGAGTCAGGGTCTTGCTAAGTTGCCAGACTGGGCTTGAACTTGCAATCCTTCTGCCTCAGCCTCCTAGACTCCTGGGATAACAGCTGTACACCACTGTGCTCAGGTTACTGCCACTTCTTAAAGCTTCAGTTTTTAGTACAGTCTGCCTCCCCACCTCAGGTGCCAAGGGCTCTGCTGGCTTTCGTTCCCTACACCTGTTCCAGCAAATATACACACCTTGGCCCTCCCACTGTGCTCTCAATTTGGGTGCGATCCAACCAGGCATGGTGGCGCGAGTCCATAAGCCCTGCACTCAGAAGGCTAAGGCAGTAGGATCACTGTGAATTTGAGGCCAACCTGAACTGCATATGAGACATCTGCCTCAAAAAAACAGAAAAAGCAAAAAATTATGTTGGTGAGATCCATTTGGGGGGGCACTGGGGATCGAATCAGGCCTCGTGCTTACTAGGCAAGCATGCTATCACTGAGCAAATCCCCAAGATCTATCTTTATTATCTGTCTTTTTGCGACTCTGTGAGTGCCACTCACTTCTGAGCTCCCTGGGAAACCAGGATGACCTTTGTTTTGTGTACAGCTTTTGATTGTCTTGCTCCGCTCTGCCCCACCTTGGCCTGATTGTCTTAGTATCGATTCTATTATCAGTTCAACTCCAAACTCTTTGCGAAGCGATCTAAATGTCCTCTCAAGCCCTTCCACCGCATCTGATATTCTACCCAGTCACCTCCTGGAGTATTCAGACCCGGACTGCTCTCCCCGCCTTGCTGTCTCTGTTTCCTGGCTCATGTGCCCCACTCTTCCTTGCTTGGTCCCCTTCTTTCGGTGTAGCACAGCCTCTAGCTTCCTGAGAAAGGGTATGTGGGAAGCAGAAAATTTGAGACTTTACACATCCAAAATGTTTTTATTAAACCAGGTGTGTTGGTGCACACCTGTAATCCCAGCACTCGGGAGGCTGAGGCAGGAGGATCACTGTGAGTTGGAGGCCAGCCTGGGCTACATAGTGAGTTCAAGTCTAGCCTGAACTACACAGTGAGACCCTGTGTCCAAAAAAAAAAAAAAAGTTTTTATTTTAGTTGGACCCCCAGTAATGATTTATGCGGGTATAGAATTCTAGGTTGGGAATCATTTTCCTCCGAAATTTTGATTGATTGATTGATTGATTTTGAGACAGGATCTTGTTATGCAGTTCAGGGTGGCCTTGAACTCAGTATGTGGCCCAGGCTGGCCTCTGCCTCAGATCTTCCCACTTCAGCCTCCTGAGTGGCAGGATTACAGGTGTGTGACACCACTCCTGGCTCTTTGGGAATTTTAATTTTGGGGGCAGGGTGCTGGGGATGAAACTCAGGGCCTTGCGCTTGTCTTCCGGAACTATAAAGGGTCTTTTTTCTCAATATTTTAAAGTTTCTTGGAGGATCTGAAAGTCTGGGTTCTCAAATAGACTTTTAATCAATTTATTTTATATACTCCTTTCTGAAGATCCCCATTTATTTCAGTTTTACTTTCAGAAGTCCCTGGTACACCAATTCCTGAGCTTTGTGGAATTCTGAAGAGAAAATCAGGTTGTCTTTGTCTTTCCCCGCTATAGGTTAAAGATTCAGTTTTCCTGGTTTCGCTGAGTTGTTTACTTATTAATCCATCTGTTTTCTATTCTCCAAAATGTTCTTACTATTGTTTCCTCTCCTATTTTCAAGCGCTTGGGGGTTTGAGCCTTAAAAAAAAAAACAAAAAACTTGTATTGTCTATTTAATGGAGCCTGGGGGATAGCAAAAGTAGAGACACCGGTCTGTTCTGCCATCGCTTCCCAAAGTCTCCTGGGAGATCCCGCATCTTCCGCCAGGGCCTGCCTGACCTCTGCATGCCTCGTGCCAGCAGGGGGCCAGCCATGCAGCCAGCGCAGGGACATTCATTAACGTCAGCCTCATCAGTGGTGGTTACCCACATGATTACCCTAAGAATTATTTTTATCCTTCTTTGGTTTTTTGAGACAGGGTCTGTCTCACCATGCAGCCCAGGCTGGCCTTGAACTCACTGCGCTCTTCCTGCCTCACACAGCGGGCTGTTTATATCACTGAAGCTCTCTGAGGCCCGCCATCCCCGGAGCGGTGGCCTCGCTTAAGGAGCATCAGCTCCCCAGCACGGGGAGCTTGGGCCGTGCCGACAGGAAGTCCTGCCTTAGTCCGTTCCTGTTGCTGTAACAGAACCCCTGAGATGGGCAACTGATAGAGAGAGGAAACTTATCTCTCACAAGTTTCGAGGCTGGGAAGGCCGAGATGAGGGCCCAGCCCCAGGCAAGGGCCTTCTTGCAGTGTCAGCCTTTGGTGGAAGGGCAAAGCAAGGGTGAGAGAGGCCCAGGGGGTCAGAGTGTCCTTTTCTAAGGGACCCACTCCTACATGGATGGAGCTACTCCTCCATAGTGGCATTAATCCTTTCAACACCTCTTAAAGGTCCCACCTCTTAATACTTCTGTGTTGGAGATTAAATTTCAACACATGCTTTTCCTGAAACCCTTCAAAACTATAGAAATCAGGGATGGGCACATGGCTTGGCGGCAGAGTGCTTGTTTTACTTGCGCAAGGCTCAGAGTCCCATCCCCAGCACTGTGAAAGGAAAAGAAAGAAAAGAAAATCATAGCAATTCTTAGGCGGGAGGGGCAGGTACTCACAGAAGAACCAGCACTAACGGAGTCCCCTATAGGTGGGTGTGTGGAAAGGGGCGATCCAGTAGGCCTGAGATCGGTACTTTTTTTTTTTTTAACAAACTCTCGGCTGTATTCATGGCACCTGACTCCACTGACTTGTACAAGCCCAATTTTTTCATTTTTGCCTAGTAATTTTACCTAAAAGACACTAGTCTTTTACCTGCCAAGTAGACAGGGCCAGATGAAAAAGCATTAGAGTTTAAAAGCATTAAAAAATTGTGGTGGGCTGGGAATACAGCTCAGTGGTAGAGCACTTGCCGGGCCCGCGAGGCCCTGGGACCTTTCCTGGGACCACAAGAGAAAAGGCATTTACGCCCACTCTCCTCCATGTGTAAATGAATGTGAGCTGATGCCAAATGATGTAAGTGAATGAAGCAAA
This sequence comes from Hystrix cristata, assembly GCA_004026905.1. NCBI lineage: Eukaryota > Metazoa > Chordata > Mammalia > Rodentia > Hystricidae > Hystrix > Hystrix cristata. The sequence continues at coordinate 32,948 of PVJO010011593.1, read as the reverse complement.
TCCAACATAGATCTTATTTTTTCCTGTGGTGTAGCGGGCAGGAGAATCACCCACGTGCTAATCGCCGTCCCTGTGAATGTGCAGTTACAAAGCAAGGAGGAAAGAAGGTTGTAGATGGAACCAATTGACCTTGAGAGGGGGAAATTGCTCTGATTATCTGAGTCCAGTGTAATCCCAAAGGTCCATCTAAGGGTGGGAGGAGGCAGGAGAGGCGGAGTCCGAGAAGACACGCAGTGGGCCAGAAGCCAAGGAATTTGGCAGATTAGAAGCTGGAAAAGGGAGGAAGAGGAATTCTTTCCTAGAGCTTGTGCAGGAATGCAGCCTGACTGTACCTTGATCTTAGTCCTTTGATCTTTCTAACCAATAAACTGTGAGATAATAAATCTGTGTTGCTTTAAGACAATTCCATGCCATAAATCTCACACACACACACACACACACACACACACACAAAACACCTGGGGCTTGGCACTGAAGCCAGGGCCTGACATGTGCTAGACAAGAGCTCTACTGCTGAGCTATACTCCCAGCCCAATTTTCTCCTTTTTTTAATGAAATATCAACTTTCTTAAAAAGATTTCGTTAGTGCCCCTGTTTTGTTGTCTTTTTCTAAGCTCTAGGAAAAGACTGATGAACAAGACTTCATTTCCATACCTGTAAAACTGGACTGATAAGAATACTTACCTCTGGGGCTGTGGATTTAGCCCAGTGGTTAGAGCACTTCCCTAACAAGTGCAAGGCCCTGAGTTGGATCCCTGGCACTTAAAAAAAAAAAAAAAAAAAAAAGAATATTTACCTCTAGGGTTTGTGTGTGTGTGTGTGTGTGTGTGTGTGCCGGAAATTGAACTCGGGGCCTGGTGCTTGCTAGGCAAACAGTCTAACCACTGAGCTAAATCCCCAGCCCTTCTCTAGGGTTATTATAAGGATTAAATAAATGAGCAGAATGCACTTGGAAAAATGCCTGGTACAAAACAAGTGTTCAAGAGTCAGAAGCAGCCTGGCATGGTGGCATGCCTGTAATCTTAGCACTCTGGGAGGCTGAGGCAGGAGGATTGTTAAGTTCGAACAGAGCCTGGGCAGCAAGACCCTGTCTCAAAATAAAAAAATAAAAAAGGCCTGGGGATGTAGCTCAATGTGGAGGCCCTAGAGTCAATCTCCAAAACTGAAAAACCAAAGAAGAAATAAAGGGTGGAAGAAGAAAGAGAGACCAGATCTTTGCTTTCCAGAAGTTCATATCCTAGGAAAGGAAATAGAAGATAAACTCAGCAAGGAAGTGGTGAATGAAGGAGGGAAGGAAAGCAGGGAAAAAATATCTGATATTGACAAATACCTCAGAGATACTTTCTTATGTTTAAGACTAGGTTAAATGGCAGCAGTTGAGGCCCAAATCCAGCCTTCCACCTGCTTGCCTGTGGCCCATCCACTAAGAATGGCCCACAGAATTGGTGTCAGCTCTTTAGAGCAAAAGTTTGCTCAACTACCCTGCCCTTTGCTGAGTGGTCAGGAAGGGCCTCTAGGAACAGGTGATTTTGTTTTGTTTTGTTTTGCTTTTTTTTTTAGAAGCAGGGTCTTGCTATGTACTTCAGGTTGGCCTTGAACTCACTAAGTAGCCCAGGCTGGCCTTGAACTTGTGGTGATCCTCCTGCCTCAGCCTCTGGAGTGCTGGGATCACAGGTGTGCAGCACCATGCCCAGCAGGAACAGGTGACATTTAAACTGAGGTGACAAAAGCTGAAAGAAGGAGCAAGAGTGAAGGCAGATAGGTGGGCAGAACAGCTCAGGCCGAGAGAATAAAGGCAGGAGCGGTCTGTAATCCTCCAACAGCCCTCTAAAGGGAGGTGTTGTCAAAAAATGTGATAGGGCCCTGGGGGTCTGTGGGCTCTCTGGCTTGGGAGCAGCTCGCTGTGCCCTATGTCAGTGACTTGTCTGCCTGGCTCGGCGCCAGAGCCCAGGAACATCCAGAGGCTTTATTTGCCTTCCTGGAGCGATGATGTGGGATTTTAGATTCATTCACAGGAATAGGTGGGAAGAACAGGTGCAGCATAGCCTCAGGTTGGCAGCAGGCCCAGAGGAAGGCGAGGCTGGGGCCTCGGCACGGGTGCAAAGCCTGACCTGGCCATGACTGCAGACGCCTTGGAGAGGGCAGTGGGTCAGTGAGTGGCGAGGGAGGCAGCCCTTCACAGATTCCAACCTCGTGTTTATTTGGTTTTAGTTTTGTTTTGTTTTGTTTTGTTTTTGCTGTACTGGGAAGTGCGAACGAGTCCAGGGCCTTGAGCATGCTAGATAAGAGCTCCACCCAGCCCTCCATAGGCTTTTCTAGGGATAGAAAGACAGTAACAGCCTCAAACCTCAACAAATGTGGCCAGAGCTCCCAGCTCCCCAACCTATGTGGCCCGGTTCCCTTCCCCCAGCTCTGTGCTGAACGATGTAACCAGGCTCTTCATGCCATTGTAGAGACAGGGAAACAGGCAGCTGCCACCCGCAGGGCTGCTGGGAGAGTCAGATCCCAGCCCCTGAGCCTCAGGACTCAAACACTGGAGAATCCTAACTACACTTCCTCAGTTAGATTATTTTGTTTTTTGGAGGGGGTTGCTAGGTATTGAACTCAGGGCCTTGTGCTTGCTAGGCAAGGACTCTACCACTGAGCTAAATCCCCAACCCCTCTGATATAGGGGGAAAAAAATATAACTCCCAACCTGCTAGATGTCAGATACGCCAAGTTCGTGTTCCCCAAAATTGAAGAATGAATTCTAAGGAACAAAGGAGGTTAAGGGTACGAAAATTTATTGAGAGAGAAAAAGATAGCTCCAGAGAGACAGAAGGGGACCCAAGTGGGTTGCCAACGAGCCCACTTTTCAGAGTAAAATCACGAGGTAGGTACAACGCGGGTCAAAATTATGATCAACCAATAATATTACAAGTATAGTCGCTTAGGTAATATTGATCCAATAGGGAAACAGGTCATGTAGCAAATGGACATGGAAGGGACAAAGACATTCCAAGATGGAGTGGATCGGAGGCTCTGGTTGCCCACTGGGATGACTGGTATTTGTCTAGACTTTATCGGATCTGATGAGTGTGATCCTCGGATTATTGTTTCTCCCCCAGGCCAGTGTGGTGCTCTGGTCATTTTATGCTTATCTTGAGGCCTGGCCTTCGATGGATGCACCTTTGGTCATAGTTGTAGCACATTCTCTTCTTGCATATTGACTCCATCAAGGGCCCAGCTCTGTCTGACTACCTATAATATTTCTACGTAACTTAGCTGTCTATAATACCTCCTCAGTTTTGACAACAGTCTGCACCCCTAGTCCAGCCACGCTGCCACTTCCATGTATCACGTCGTCCAAACCGCCATCTGCTTGCACCTAGATTATTGTAAAGGCCTCCTGGCTGGTTTTAGGTCTGTCCTAGCATCCCACCCCCAACCCCACTCAACTCTCCCAAGCAGCCAAAGTCATGTCCTCTCTCAGAACAGAAACCCTTCTGTGGCTTCCTGACACACTTAGAATGAATTAAGTTACTTATTTTTTAAAGGCTGAGTGTCTACTATTGTGCTTGGTACTGTTTGAGGCCCTGAAGATAAAAAGGGAAACAAAACAAACAAAAATCCCCGTATTTCTAAAGGGTCCATTCTCGCTGAAGGAAAAAGGCAATGAGTATCTGAGTAAAATACATAGTGTTTTAGGAAACCTGTGGAAAAACAGTTAAGGTAAGGTGTGAGAGTCTGAATTTTAAACAGGGTGCTCAGGGAAGGCCTAATGCATATGGTTAGGTTAAACAAAAGCCGGAAAGTGTGGAAAAGGAGGCCAGGGGGCCACCTAGGAGTGTTGAGGACAAAGGGCGCAGCAAGCGCAAAGGCAGACGTGTTCTTGGGAGGGAGAGAGAGGAGACAGGCACCAGGACAAGATATGGTCCCCAAGGTCACACCCCCATGACCCAGCTCTTAGGTTTCCGTCATCTCCCAGTAATGCCATCAAATTATGAACCCATCTGTGGGTTAATCCACTGCAGTTACAGCCCTCATAGTCCAATCCCTTCCCCAAAACCCCACTTCTGAACACCCGAGTATCCTGGGGAATGTTTTTGTTTTTGGTGCTGGGGATCGAACTCAGGGCCTGTGGTTGCAAGGCAGACACTCTAACCACTCAGATAAATTCTCAGCCCTGGGGGACTTTTATATCCAAGTTATGATAGTGTCTGTGTGTGTGTGTATACAGCTTAATGGGGTTATGGGGGCAGGACTGATTCCTGTAGGTTGTCCAGGGTTTTTATATATATCTATGTGTGTATATATATATATGTGTGTGTGTATATATATATGTGTGTATATATATATGTGTGTGTATATATATATATATATTTTTTTTTTTTTTTTGAGACAGGGTCTTGCTATGTAGTCCAGGCTAGCCTTGAGCTCACTATGTAGCCCAAGCCGGCCTCAAACTCTCAGCAATCCTCCTGCCTCTGCCTCCCATGTGCTGGGATTACACGTGTGTGCTACCACGCCAGAGGTTTTATAGTTTTGATTGAGACTGGAAGCCATTACAGGTTTTGAGCACAGGATTGACTAGAGTTTTAAGGGGTAATTCTGGCCCATGTGTAGAAGACCAAAAAGAGCCACATCAGAGTCAGACTATTCAGAGAGTTGTTTTGATTATGTAGATGAGATATGGTGGCCTTGACAGGAAAAAAGCAGAGGTCAATCAAACCCAAAGGGCCAAGCATTATGGTGCATGCCTGTAATCTCAGCATTTGGGAGGCTGAGGCAGGGGGATTGCTGGGAGTCCACGGCCAGCCTGAGCCACATAGTAGGTTCAAAGCCAGCCTGAACTACATAGACAGACTCTGTCTTAAACAACCAAAGAAAAGGGAAAAAAACCCCAAAGGCCTTAGGACGAGGTAACAGCCCTCATAATGGGGTCTACCTACCCTCACAACCTTGTACCTTCCTATAGCCCTACTCCGCAAGGCATTGTTATTCGCATAACAGAAGTCTATTGAGAATTTGTTGATGCCAAGTGGTGGTACATGCCTGTAATCCCAGTACTCTGGGAGGCTGAGGGAGAAGTATCACAAATTCAAGCCCAGCCTGGGGAATCTAGCAACTCAAGGTGATCCTGCCTCAAAAGAAAAAATAAAAAAAGTGTTGGGAATGTAACTCAGTGTTAAGCATGGGTTCAATTCCTCCGGATGCCCCCCCCCCCCATCACACACACAAAAGAATAATTTGTTGAATCAGGGCCTGGGGATGTAGCTCAGGCTCTGGGTTCCATCCCTAGTACTGCAAATAGAAAAAGTTTTGTTCAATCAATGAACAAATTAATGAATGATTCATTCATTCCTCGACCATCAGCACCTTTTTTTTTCTTTCTTTCTTTTTTTTTTTTTTTGAATCTTGCTATTAGTGGCCTGGAACTCATACCGATTTTCCTGACTCAGCCTCCAGAGTGCTGGATTACAGGTGTACACACCACACCCAGTCTTCAGGACCTATTTTTTTTTTTTTTTGTATTCAGCACCTATTTTAATGCCAGATAGACATAAGTGATCACAGATGGACGCCAAACAATACTGCAAAGTCCACGTGGTTATTCCTCTCAACAGCTGAGGGAAACTGAGGCTAGGATTGAAACATGCCCCACAGGGATACCTTGCACAGCCTAAGCTTCAAATAGAGCCCTCTCCCTCATTTTTGCAGAGGGAATTCCAGAGCACTGGGTGGAAGGCACTAACCCTCAGGGTGAGTCACAATAACCTCACAAGAGTTTACCCGAAATCACCCCAGGCTAGCGATGGGGAAAGCCTGAGCCTCGTGTTACTTACTAGTCAGAAGGCCTACTGGGAACCTGCACCTTGGAAGTCCCAGACGGGTCCTCCCGCACACCTCCTCCCACCCTTGGGCCACTGAGACGACGGGACAGAAGGTTCCCCCGGCGTGGCCGAGGCCCCGCCCCCACTTCGGCCCGCTTGCGCCTCCAGCGGAAGCCGGAAGCGACGTGGGCCATGCTAGCCCCGCAGCTAGGAACTCGGTGGTCTTGGAGGCTTCGCAGGATTGGGGAGAAGATGGCGGAAGAGGAGTGAGTGGGCTTTTTTCCGGGGCTGCGGAGGCGGCAGGGCTGGGCGCCGGCGGGTGACGGCGAACCTCTGATCTTGGAAGGCGGAGCTCCTTGTGGCATTTAGCCACGGGGACCATGCCGGCGCCTACCAGGAGGGCGGGATGGGACTAGGTGCACTTAGGCCCTACAGCCTCCTTCAGGCCGGACCCTCGGGCTGAGGATCGGCCTCCCAGCGCGGGCCATAGTTCACTTTCTCAGTTTCCGATTATTTGAAGATTGCTAAACTCTCTGCCTCATCCAAGAAGTCCTCTCATCCCCCACACCCACCCACTATAAGCCAGTCTCCTGTGCAACGATTAGTCCTCGCGTCTGTGTCATCCACTAAAATTCATTCATTTACTTGGTTGTGTACATAATTGAAGGCCCTGGGCACATAGTAGCAAAGGAGGCAGATCAGGAGCTGCCTTCAAGGACCTTCTACTCTAATGGGAAAAGAAAAGCATAAATGGACAAGCAAGGTGGTTTCGAGTCCTGTTAAGCACTCCGAAGGAAATACTGTAGAATGGTGCAAGAGAAGGGGAATCTGTATAATAAGGGACGTTTGAGTTGAATGAACAGGAGGGATAGACAGGGTGATACGACGATCAAAAGGCCCAAATCAAGAAATGGTTTAGTACTTTGGCATGACAGAAAGGCAAAATGGTTGGAGTGTAAACAGCAGGGAGCTATAAATGGTGAAGTGGGGCCGGGACTGTCTTCTCTAGGCCACTGTTAGTCCATTCTCATACCTGGAGATGGGCACCATCTGTCACTTGTTACGTAGATGTCCTGTCTAGAATCTGGAGGTTTAACAAGGAACCCCTGGATCATACTGGTCTCCACCACCTGACAGTGTTTCAGATGTCAAGTGGATGCCACCTCATTTAGTCGACTTATTTACTGAATATCTACTCTGTTCCAGACCCTAAACCAGGCTTTGGTAGCACAAAGTGAAAGAGGTGGTGTTGCCCAGGGATTTTAGTTTGAAGGCTAGATTCTGCCATTGACTGAGATGTTGGCCAAGTTAGGAAATCTCAAGAGGTTTGTATTACCTATTTCCGGGAATGACGCTGGGCTCAATAAATAACAATTTCCCTAATCACTATTATTATATCGATTTGCACCAGTTCACAGCAGCACAATGGAAGAAATGTGGGCACAAAGCTGTGGGGTGGGGAAATTGGGGTGGAGTGGGGTATTACAGAGCAGGTAACCTGAGCCTTAGGACATCAGAGGATTTTGTAAGGTGGAGTAGGACATTCTGACCCGATCAAGAACTAGGCAAGTTTGAGTGGCTTTTTCAACTTGCAGAAATAGTCTGAGGAAAAGAATGTAAAGTGGGGAAATAAAAGTACTAAGTAGAGAGTGTTGGGCCTTGGAATGTAATTAGGCTCCAGTTGCCCCCCATCAAGTATTGAAGAGCAGGCAGTGTTTCTGTGCTAGCACCGCTTCCGCTTGTTCTTGTCCTTTAGGTGGCTGCATTGAAAAGCACTTGAAGCTACTGGTACCCTTCTGCTGTGCATGCCGGAATTGCCTTCATCTCTTGCAAAATATGTGACTCGCATAAAACACTTTGCCCAGTTCTCCTTCTAGTTTGAGGTGTACATATCGATACTTTAGAGCCTTTCTTTCTTTATCTAATTCTGCTATTTTTTTAATGTCCTCCAACAGGTTCTCCAATACAACTCATGAGAGTTTCAATGTTACCCTCCACACTACCCTGGGTGTCACAACAAAACTGGCACTCCCAACCCCTGCCAAGCCCATCCTCCCCGTGCAGACGGGAGAACAGGCTCAGCAAGAGGAGCAGTCTAGTGGCATGACCATTTTCTTCAGCCTCCTTGTCCTAGGTGAGTCTGTGCCCTCAGGAGTGTCTGCATAATTAACCCTGTCACTACTGTTTGCTTTGTCAGGTCTTTCTCCTACCTGGCTTTTGTTTTAAATACTGAGGGCAAGCCATCAGGTTATAACTTCCTACTGGTTTACTCCCTTGACCTTAGGAAATCACAGAAAAGCCCTTAGTGCCTGATCTTTTTTTTTTTTTTTTTGGTGGTGCCGGGGATTGAACTCAGGCCCTTGTGCTTGCAAGGCAAGCACTCTAATCACTGAGCTAAATCCCGAGCCCAGTGCCTGATCTTAATGGCCTTTAGAAGAAAAAAACTAAAGAATTTTGACCCAAAATCTTGAACATTTATTTTAGTGGACTTCAAATTTTGCTCATAAGAATCTTCTGTGTATGTGCACTTGTATATCTGTGTATGTGTTCATGTGCATAGCTGGCGGTGGCAGGAGGTAGGAGAGTCAAATGGGAAGCCATCAATGGATACGGCATTTTGTTTTTTATTAGGTTTCAATGGGAAAAAATTTTTTTTGAGACAGGGCTTCACTATGCAATTCAGGGTGGCCTTGAACTCACTATGTAGTCCAGGCTGGTCTCGAACTTGCAGCAATCTTCCTGCTTCAGCCTCCCAAGTGCTGGGATTACAGGTGTGTGCCACCACACCTGGCTCAATGTAAATTTTTCATTAAAGGTTTTTCTTTTTAAAAAAATTGATTAGTATATATCTATGATATATAATAAACAGTCATTGTGGAGTATTGGATATACTCAGATTGCATCTTGATCCTTTTTTAAGGTTTTTCTGCTGAGTGAAAGCTGAGAATCCTTGTCCCAGCCCACTATTTGCCTCTTATTGTTCCAATTAACCCTGGTCATGACCTTTGCCATATGTGTGGACTGCCTAAACTCTTACTCTTGTTTGTTTGTTCTTGGTTCTGGGGATCAAACTCAGGGTCTTATACTTGCTAGGCAAGCACTCTACCACTGAGCTAAATCCCCAGCCCTCTTACTTTCTTTTTTTGATGCTCTTTTCTTACATAATAATTTAAGGGGATTCACTCAAGCTTCAAAAGTTACTTAGTTCCTCTTCCTCCTTTAGTGAGTGAGGGAATTTAAGCCCAGAGATGTCCAATAATTGGTACACCTGGTTGGTGGGAGACTAGAGCCAGATATCTACGTTGCCAGACCTCAGTCATGAGGTTTAGATAAGAGGCAAAAACTAGCTAGGTTGAGTCAGGAGGATCACAAGTTTGAGCCCAGGCAATTTAGGAACTTAGTGAGACTATCTCAAAATTTAAGAAGTGGGGGCTGGGGATTTAGCTCAGTGATTAGAGTGCTTGCCTTGCAAGCACAAGGGCCTGAGTTCGATCCCCAGCACCACAAAAAAAAAAAAAAAAAATTTAAGAAGTGGTTGGGAGGGACCTGGGAATGTAGCTCAGTGTGAAGGCCCTGGGTTCAATCTCCAGTACCACACAGATGTGCACACCACAAAGGCAAACACTCCCATAGACAGTAGGTAATTGTTTTGGACAAAAGAAATCAGGTTGAAACTACACAACCAGTTTGGATTAGCTGACGAAGAAAAAAACAATTTAAGAGTTTCACCCAGGTCCAAACGCTTTTTTGAAAGTGAAGTTGGTATGTTTACATTTGCTGCTTTTTAAAAAAATAATACCGAAGTCATCTTTCTAATTAGATTGGATCTTTTCAGAAAAGTCAAGGGTGGAACTGGGTTTTTATTGCATATTTCTCTGATGTCTCTTAGGGCTGGGTTTTGAGGAAAAGTACAACTTCTTTCACATTTGTATCCAGACTGATAAGTGATCAAATAATTTTGACAATATGGTAATTTTATTTGAAATTGTAGGATTCATCCTTGTCTGTCTTAGAGTTTTTAAAACGTTTAAGTTGAATACCAAGAAAGTACACAAACCAGAAGTGTACAGTATCCCATGTAGATTTACTACACCCTGGACACTTTTTTACCCTGTAAGTTAAGGACTCCATTTTGTTTTGTTTTCTTTCGTTTTGTTTTCTTTTTGTTTAGTAGTTGACTACAAAGAAGAAAAGCAGTTCTTTTCTCAATTAAGAAATCTCCTGACGTCTCCTTTCAGGATTGTGTACTATTAGTTTGTGTACATTGCTGTCAGGTTTCTATGCTGAGCATATAAAAGGCAGGCCCAGAAAAAAAACTTCTGTAATCCTCTTTTTAAAGGGAGTGTGAAAAGTGTAAATAAGGCATCCAAAGTAGCTTTCGGGGTGTGGAGCATTTAGGATTAACCTGTGCTGATCCAGTCTGCTGTCTAGTTCCAGAAAATGAAAAAGCTTTCAGCAATGTGCTTCAAATAGAGGCGAAGTCCTGCCCAATGTTAGTGTGCTTTGGGGGTCAGAAAGGGATAAACTGCACTTAATAGTGCTGTAGATTTCTCTTGTATTATCTTCTTTTCAAACTGATCATAAAAGTAGACTCTAGGGTCACTAGATGGTTTTTATTTTTGCCTAATCAGATCGTAGGCTCTTGAGAGTTGGTATTTGTACTTACCGTGATCAGCCTACATTAGGATGGGATGGTACCTTTCTTTTTTTTTTTTTTTTTTTGGTGCTGGGGATTGAACTCAGGGCCTTGCACTTGATACCTTCTTTCTACATAAAATTAAAGATATTTTTTCCCTGATCTTGTGTATTGTTGTCATTTGCTCCTGATTAGATGTCCAAATGATGTAAATCTGATAGAGTAAAAAAGAAAAAAAGAATTATTAGCCAGATGTAGTGGCGCACACCTGTAATCCCAGCTCAGAAGGCTGCAGTAGGAGGACCATCATGAATTTGGGACCAGCCTGGGACAAGTTCAAGGCCAGCCTGAATTACATAACAAGACTCTGCTTCAAAAAACCACACACACACACACACACACACACACACACACACACACACACTCTAAATAAATAAACAAATAAAATAAAAAAATTACTGTGAATAGATAACCTGCTACCTACTAAATACTATACATCGGGGCTGGGGATTTAGTTCGGTGGTTAGAGTTCAATCCCCAGCACCCGTCCCCCCACCAAAAAAAAAAAATACTACGCATGAAATGTAGTGAATTGAGAGAAATTAGTCCATAATTTGTTGTAGACCTCAGAACTCCACCTGGAATACATTTGCCACTTTTCTTTGTTATTATAGTTAAATCAAATGAAAATGTCAATTTGTGTCCTGCAAGCATGTTACAGGATTATAATGGGTTCCTTTTGGGTTTTTTTTTTGGTACCAGGAATTGAACTCAGGGCCTTGTGCTTGCTAGGCAAGCACTCTAACCACTGAGCTAAATCCCCAGCTAATGGGTCCCTTTTGTTAAGGAGTAATGCTGAAATTCCTTTTTGGGGTGGGGGGGCTCAAACCCATGGACTTTGGAGCATGCTGGGAAAGTGTTTTGCCGCTGTACTATGTCTTTAGCTCTGCTAGTTACTTTTGACTTTTAAAGTTTGAGATCAGCTGACATGGCATTTAACCCTGGGTGATACTATATTTGACTCCACAAGAAGCAGCAGTCCTTATTGTTGACTTAGAGTTAACAACATCATTTGGCACATGCATTTATGAGCCGTTAAACTTAATGGAGTTATTAAGATTGATGTAATTATCACTTGATGCATGAAAAATGAGAAGCATGTTAACTTGTGGAATATACAGCTTCCATAGTATGCAGAAGTTTTTCTCCCTTCTTGCTATGTAAGAGTACTTAAAAACATGTACTTGTCTGTACATGTACATGAGTCTACGTATGTAGACTCATAAGCACACAGACATGTGCAAGTATATATAGTTGGTAGTTTATTTTAACATAAATGGAGTTCTATAATCTGCTTTTTTATCTCAAAAAATGTCTTGGCAATCTTTCCATGTTAGTGTATTTTGCATCGACCTCATCATTTTTACTGTACTAAAATAAACAAAATTTACCATATAAACCTTTCTTTTGCTTTTTTGGGGGGGGTGTTGGGGATCGAACTCAGGGCCTTGAGCTTGCTAGACAAGCGCTTTACCACTTGAGCTAAATCTCCAACCATATAAACCATTTTAAAGTGTATAATTCAGTGACATTGATGACACTCAACAATGTTGTACAATCATCACCACTGTCTAGTTCCAGAATATTTTCATCATCCCAAAGGGAATCCATTAAAACCATAGTTTAAAAGCAGTTATTTCCCATTTCCTTTCCTTCTAGCAACCAGTATTCTATTGTCTGTAGGAGCTTGCCTATTCAGACTATTTCATATAAATGGAATCATACAATATGTGGTTGATCTTTTGTGACTGGTTTATTAGCATGTCTTCAAGGTTCATTTTTTGTTTGTTTGTTTGTTTGTTTTTGGTGCTGGGGATCAAACTCTGGGCCTTATGCTTGCTAGGCAAGTTTTTGTTTTTGAGACAGGGTCTCACTATGAAATTCAGGCTGGCCTCAAGGTTCAGCGATCCTCCTGCCTCAGCCTCCAGAGTGCTGGGATTGCAGGCATGTGCCACCCACACCTGGCAAAGTCCATCTGGTGTAGCATGTGTTAGAATTTAGTCTTCTTTATGGCTGAATACTAGTCTGTTGAGTGGATGTACTACATCATGTTTATTCACTTGTCAGTTGTATTGTTTCTACCTTCTGGCTGTTGTAAATAGAGCTGCTGTGAATATCTATATATGGGTTTTTATGTGGATCCGAGTTTTTATTTCTCTTGGATATATACCTAGGAGCAGAATTCAGACAGAATGATTACTCTGTTTAACTCAGGAACTACCAAATTGTTTTCTAGAGTCAGCACCATTTTACAAGGGTTTCAGTTTCTTCATATTTTTACCAATGCTTGTTATTTTCCATTGTTGTTTTTATTTATTTACTTAAAACAATTTTTTTTCTGTTGTTGTTTTTAAATATAACCATCCTATTTGGTGTGCAGTTGTAGCTCATTGTGATTTTGGTTTGCATTTCTGTAATTATTGATGTTGAGCGTTTTTTATGTGCTTATTGGCCATTTGTATATTTCTTCTAGAGAAATGTCTGTCTTCAGCACCCAAAAAATAATAGTAATAATAGAGAAATGTCTATTAAAGTCCTTTGCCCATTTTTTTTTTTTTTTTTTGGTGCTGGGGATCGAACTCAGGGCCTTGTGCTTGCAAGGCAAGCACTCTAACTGCTGAGCTAAATCCCCAGCCCCATTTTTAAATTGTATCATCTCTTTGTTATTGAATTGTGGGTATTGGTTATATGTTCTGAACACTAGACTTGAAAGATTTGTGGATATTTCCCGTCCTGTGGGTTGATCTTTTCTTTTTTGGCAGGTGCTAGGGATTGAACTCAGGACCTTGAGTTTACTAGGCAAGCATGCTACCACTTGAGCTATATTTCCAGTCCCTGTAGGTTGTCTTTTCAAACCTTAAGTCTTTTCTTTTTTTTTTTTGAGGTAGGGTCTTGCTAAGTCACCTGGCATCGATGAGCTTCATATTTAGCTCTTTGTACTAATAAATAATTTTCCTGTTTGCTCTTAAGGCTGCATGTAGTTCTTTGATGTATGTTTTTTTTAATTTTTTCTTGTTTTCTTCTGGTATTGGTGGTTGAGCCTAGGGCCTTCACATTGAGCTATATTCCCAGGCCCTCTCCCCCCTTTTATTTGAGACAGAGTCTTACTATGCTGGGCTTGAACTTGGCATCCTCCTGTCTCAGCTTCCTAGAATGCTGGGATTACAGGCCTGTGCCACTACACTCAGTGAGAGTAAACTTGATTGATTGTGATACTGGAGACTGAACTGAGGGGCCTCAAACATGCTGAGCCAAGTGCTCAACCACTGAGCTACATCCCCAGCACTAAATTAAGTTTTAAAAATCCAGCTTGGTGCAAAGCAAGAGCAAAAACTGAATTCCCTTGATCTGTTTTCCGACTTACCTGCTCACGAACATGTTTTTGCTGTTGTTTCCAGTCGGGAGGCCTGCTCAGGAGTCACAGGTTGTGCTTATGCATTGGGACTTTCTCATGCTTTTGGTATTTAAAGTGGGATTTTCTAACTAGGTTAAAATTTATATTAAAATAACTTCTCAGATTGATAGTTTAAAGCACAGAATGAAAAGGGGACAAAATTTGTATATTTCCAACTGTTTCTTTTCTCTAGCCACCTGGTACTTTTTGGTGGGGTTGAAGAAATCTGATTTGTCAGGATGGGCTCTGAGGGTGGCCAGTTAACAGCCATTTCCTTGAAAAAAAGCAAGCGTTATTTTTAGTACTTTTAAATTAATATGTGATTAATGAGATAGTATACCATCTAGGTGCCTCATAAAAGAAAGAGACATGTATGCTAACATTTGGAGCATGGAATTACATTGGGAATGATTCATGTGAAGGGGTATTATTTTTCCTATCTCAGCTTTCCAGAGTCCATTGAGAGTAAATTTGATTGATTTATTGTGATATTGGGGACCGAAATACTTTTCTGATTTTTTTCTTTCTTTTTTTTTTTTTTTTTGAGACAGGATCTTGCTGTGTAGTTCAGGTTGGCCTTAAACTTACTGTGTCGCCCCGACTGGCCTCAAACTCAGGGTGATCCTCTTGCCTCAGCCTCCTGAGTGTTGGGATTATAGGCGTATGCCACCATGCCCAGCTGGTTCAGAAATACTTTTTTCAAATAGATTTATATCCTCTTTTTTCTTCTATTCTTTCGTCCTTCCTTTTCTTTTTGTCTCTCTTTTTACCGTCCTGGGGATTGAACCCAGAGGCACACTGAGCTCCATCCCCAGCCCTTTTTATTTTTTGAGACAGGGTCTTGCTAAGTCACTAAGTTGCCAGAGCTAGAACTTGGGATCGTCCTGCCTCAGCCTCCCAGTGCTGGGATTACTGGCATGTACCACAGTGTGCGACTGTCCTCTCCTTTCTTTTAGGGTAGCACACCTGCGAAGGAAGTCAGGCATGACTCCTGTTTTGGAGGTTGAGGGATGAAGGCAGCCAGCCAGGTGGGAGGTGGTAGAGTACCCCGCGATTAAGTGCGCATAGTTGGAGTCCGACTCTGTGCTGCAGTAACATCCCTGTGCTGTGACATCTCGAAGCTGTTTTTCTTGTGTATGCTCAAAGGAGCTAGCAGCAGTACCAGGGAGCGGAGAGGAAGTTTGGGGTACTAAATGACGAAGCACTTGGAAAATGCTTGGCACAGTTCTGGGCTCGTGAGGAACTGCGGAGCCCAACTGCTGTAGCCAGCTGCAGAGCAGGATTGACTCAGCTTCAAATTTCTTTAATGTTCTTGGCATCAAACCAAAATTTTACCACCCCCCCAAAAAAACCCCAAAATTTTTACTTTTTCCTTTTTGTAAAATACCCTCACTTCCTTCTGTGTTAAAAGAGAACCAGTCACATGGTGCAAAATATTTCATGTCCACATATGTTGCAGTTGCATTTATGTAAAAGTTGCAGTTGCGTTATGACTTCCTCTTTCAAAAAAGTAGGACCATTTCTTATAATCGGGAAAATTTCAATAATAGTAAATAGTTGTATTAGGTTTTACAGTTCATTAAAAATCTTAACTCCTGGGGAACAGTAGTTTAGGGATACAAATGTAAAAGAAATATAATACACTCTATCAGTCTACCTCTAGGTTAAGAAACAATGAAAGTGTAACCGACAGGGGCTGGGGTTTTAGCTCAGTGGTAGAGCGCTTGCCTAGCAAGCACAAGGCTGAGTTCAATCCCCCGAACCCCCCCAAAAAGGTTTGAAAAATCAACCAGCATTCACTGTGTCATTGCCAGTTGTCCGTTATTGCGATGGCCCCGCAGAAGTGCCCCTGCCTTGAACTTGGTGTTTACTATTCAAAATTGGGCTTTTAAAATGGCGTCTTATTTTTCTCCCACAGCTATCTGCATCATATTGGTGCATTTACTCATCCGATACAGACTGCATTTCCTGCCGGAGAGTGTCGCTGTTGTTTCTCTAGGTAAGTGCTTGTCAGTGACCCCACAGTAAAAGTAGTAACAGTAACTACTGTATTCCCAATCGCCTCCTTAGTGCCTGGCACCCACAAGACGTGCACTGCATACCTGCTTCCACTTCCTCTGCTCTGCGTCCCGCTCTAGTGCATTAGGGTTCCATTTTGCAGATGAGGACATGGGCTCAGGGAAGGGTGGTGGCCTCTTCAAGGTCAGGTACAGTCCCTCTGTCCCCCTTACAGGCCCCTTCTGGGAGCTGCTTCGTTCTGTCCTTTGAGCACACTGACCTTACTGTTCAGGGTAGAGAAATGGCTCCCTAATGTTAGTTAGAGTCAGCCGCTTACCACCTCTTTGTTTCCTGTGGCAGTTGTGAAGATAATTAGCTAATTAGATAATATAACAGATGTGGATGCAGGCGCATTCATTGAATGGTTAATTCAAAGCTGAAATGGGGGTCAGGATGCTTAAGGCACAGTACATGTTTTCCTAAGGTTGCCTAAGGCTTAGCAGTTGATTGTACTGTAATTACTTTTACTAGTTTCCACTTGCCTGCTGATAAATATTTTTTTCTTATCACCACAGATGCGTTGTAAGTTGTCTTTGCCTTACAGGTCTTGTTTAATGGGGTAGTAATGCTTTCCCTATATGTGTTAGCTTTGGAAATGAACTTTCAGACTCTATTCACCAGCCTGGTCCTTCCCCATCATCACCTGCCTTCCTGCTACCCTGGTGCAGCCTCTCCTGTGTTTGCCTTGCACCCACACTGCCACTGAGGGCCACATTTGGGCTGCAGGCCTCCACGCTGCCGTCTCTTCTTAGCCTTCCAGACTCTAGGCTCTATTTTAAGGGACAGTCACCACTCTGTAGTATTGCTCTTGGGTCCAGAGTAGGAAACTAGTTTTATTCAGTTCCTGGTCTGTTTAGCAGATTCTCACAACCTCACAGGATAGTCCTATAGTTCTAAGAATAGGGAGGCTTACTCAGTAACATTCCTCTTCTGCTATTAGGCACACTGAAAATAACCTGTATAGCTAATACTTATTACTCCAGGGCATTTGGTAAAGGCTTCAAAAAACACTTCAAGGAATTTACAGTTTTGTGGTTAACCAGTGGTCAGTTTCATTTTTTGTTTGTTTTTTTGTTTCATTTTTTGGTTTTTCGGAGATAGGATCTCAGTATGTAGCCCAGGCTAGCCTTGAACTCAGGGCAATCCTCCTGCCTCAGCGTCCCAAGTGATAGAATTATGGGCATGTTACCACCACACCCAGCCTATAGTTTCTTAAGAATAAAAATTATAGTTGGTGTTTATTTAGTTATAGTGCACATGAAAAAATGATAATTCTTATACCATAATTTGGTTTGGAATGTCGTGCTGTCTCTTTCTTCTTTCTTTTGTGGTACTGGAAATTGGATGCAGGGGGGCTCTACCACTGAGTTACATTTTCCACCCCTTTTATTTTTTATTTCGAGATAAAGTCTCCCTAAATTGCCCAGGCTGAGCTTAAACTTTCAGTCTTCCTGCCTCAGCTTCTCAAAGTGCTGCAACTGCAGGCGTGGGTCGCCGCACCCAGTCATTTTTGTCCCTTGAACGTGTAGGTTAACTGTGGCTCATGGAGCATCGTGCTCGTATTGGGGCTTACAGCAAACATTCTTGGTGGCCTGCCAAGGCCATTTTACTCTCCTTCCTTGATCAAAAGAAGACACCTGATCAAAATTAGGGATCTGTTTTCAAGGAAGAAGGGGACATGGCTCACGGGTGGGTAGCCAGCATTGTCAAGTTTTGGTCTTTGCCGCTGGACATGGTGGTGCACCCCTGTAATCCCAGCATTCTGGGAGGCTGAAGCAGGAGGATTGCAAGTTTGGGCCCAGCCCAGGCAATATAGCGATTTAATGAGACCGTCTCTGAAAGTAAAAATGGTCTGGGTATGTAGCTCAGTGAGATTGTTCAGGCTTCAACCTGCCGTAATGAAAAAAGCTTGGTTTTTGCCCTCATGGTAATTACACTGTCCTTTACCCTTGGTTGAGCAGGGTGGGGGCAGTGAGAGTGCGAAGCCCACTCTGGCCAGTGACAGTAGGGAGAAGTGTGCTGGGTGATAGGTCCTAGGAAATGTTTTCTTCCTAATAGAAACATGAGAAAACTTTCCCTTCTTTCCTTACTTCCTTCCTTGCTTGCTTGCTTTAACTCTACTGATTGAGGAAGTGATGTGTGGAGCACTGGTTGCCATCTTGCAACCACTGTGGCTCACAGGTAAAAGCCAGAGCTGGGTGTGGTGGCTCATGCCTGTAATTCCAGCACTCTAGAGGCTGAGGCGGGAAAATCACAAGTTCGAACCCAACCTGAGCAATTTAGTGACTTAGTGAGACCTTGTCTCAAAACTTCAAAAAACAATTTTTTTAAAGACTGAGGTTGCGTTCAGTGTGAAGGCCTTGAGTTCAATCTCCAGAACCACCAAAAAAAAAAAAAAAAAGACAAAAGCTGGAATGGTGAATGTTGTCAAGAGGAGAGATGGGAAGCCAGGTGCATGATGGCGTTACGGTTTTGTTGGATCCATGCGCCCTGCAGCCGCCCATCTCAGTGCTGCCTGTTCCATAGATAATAACATCTACTGTTCAAGCCATTTTTAGTCAGGTGATCTCTTACTTGCAGCTAAAGGTGTCTTAACTAATACAGAACTTTTTCCATTTCGAGAGGCAAAACCCAGTTTAAATCAATTCAAGGAGATCAGTTTGGTGTGCATGGGACTGCACACCTCTTGGCTCCTGGGAAGGAAAAACCACAGGTAGCTCGAGTTTCAGACAGCCGCCCGGACAGCTGGTCAGGCCTCCGGACTCAGCTGGCACCTCTCAGCAGTGCTTTTGTGCACCCCTCCCACCTTCTTTGTGTCCTGGCCTTGTTTCAGAACTGGCAATGGGGTGCAGTGGTGTCAGGGGTCAGCTGGAGCTCCCCGTCTCTGCTTTGAGCTTGCAGAACTGCGGCCTACAGAGTCGGCCCCTGGTGTTGGCAGGGCACGGAGAGGCCTGCTCTCAGCACCACTCTGCTGACCCAGGTGACTCGAGAGCAGCAAGCGCATCCAGGAAGAGCACCGGGGCCAGGGAATATTTTTTATTCCATTAGAAGACCATTAGTTAGACTCTGGAAATGCTGACAGAGCAGTGAAAATAGTTGTGTATTTCATAAAGCTGTAGAAGTTGAAAAAAAACTTTTCTCCATCTGGAGCAGTGTAACAAAATACTGAGATAACTACCATTTCAAAAGTGTCCAGCTTTTGTGCCAAGAAAGAATTCAGATGAAGCAGCCAGAGAAAGTGATAAATTCATTCTTTCAGGGATAAATTCTTCCCCCAGACATTACAAATCACCTACTGCAGCTCAGAGCCGTTACTGGCTTTTTGTGTTATGGTTAAATGTTCTGTGTTCCCAAGGAACTCTTGGTGTAGGAAAGGACCGTGCGCCTACCCACACCTGAACGCATGTCCCCCTACTACTTTATTGTATTTTCAAATGAGGGTCCAGCTATTTTTCCATTATTTATAGAAAAAGAGCATCGACATGAAGTTTGTTTTGTTTTTTGCAGTTTTGGGGATCGCGCCCAGGGCCTCGTGCATGATAGGCAAGCCCTGTACCACTGAGCTGCACCCCCGGCCCTTTTTACTTTGAGCCTTCCAAGCAGCTGCGTCAGCATGAGAATATCAGGAGATTTCCATGGCCCCTATTCAGAGCTTTCAGGATACTTCCAGTATTTTACAGAATTCTATAGTTTTACTTAAAAAATTTTTTCCCACAAACTGTACAGAAGAAAGTAAAATCCTGTCCATTGATGTCCAGCTATTTTTGTCATGCTTTATTCTCTTTCAAGCCAAGTATAGACATATACATACATATTAGATGGTTTTATATTTATATATATATTTTTTTGTTTGTTTGTTTGTTTGTTTTGTTTTGGTGCTGGGGATCGAACTCAGGGCCTTGTGCTTGCAAGGCAAGCACTCTAACCACTGAGCTGAATCCCCAGCCCTAGGTGGTTTTATATTTTTATGTGTGTGCTTTCTTTTTAAAATTTTTCTTCCCTGTTCTTTCCATTAATAGTCAAGTTCACATGCTTCTTTGTATTGGCCATGTAGCACTGACTCTATGTATTTGGGGCTGAAATCTGTGAAGAATGAAAGTAAAATTATTGCCCATATCCTCTGTTATAAATAGAAAAGACAGCACACCTCCCCCATCATGCTTTATTGTAGAGCAAGAAAAGGCCAGAATAGGATTAAAGGGCTGGAAATTTGACTTTAAATGCCAAGGTGTAGCCTGCATTCTGGGGATAGTTAGAAAAACCATATTTTGTGAACTTTATTTGATTGACTGCATTGAATGCGTAGGCTCCCCAACACTTGTGCTCGCTTCGACAGCACGTGTTCTAAAATGGGCTACCCGGCAGCGCCCCCATAATCTTAACCGTGCTTGTGCTTTTTATTATTTTAATTCTTCTGGGTTTTTTTTTAATTTTAAAAATAATACTCTTTTTGTCAATGAGTGTTTTGAGTGGAAGATGATGAAAAAAGTCAGTTCCTGAGTTATTGACTAAAGTTAATTCTGGTAAAAGCAGATACAGTAATTATATTTCAGTGAATTTAAGTTCTACAAAGTTTTTTTAAAAACATAGCAAAAGAGAATTCTAGATGTAACTGTAACCACTTTAATTACTATTTAGATTCCTAATCTAACTAATGTTGATGGGGCTTATAGTATCCCATGATAATTTCTGTTGGAGAAGCAAGTATTCATTTGTTGGTGTTAGGATAGCTGACTCAGAGGCTCAGGCCAAAACTGGTTGTCACTTTGACAAGATGACCACACTAGACTATAAGGCTTTCCCAGGCTGTTGTATTCCAAGAGTGGTCAGTGTGGTCTTTTCCCTCTCTGTTTCTGAAAACATGGATCTGGAGTGACAATTCATTCCTAAAATGTCTGATTGCTGTTTTGTTGCCATTAGCTACATGTGTGCTCTGTGAGTACTGAAAAAAACTTTTTTTTTTTTTTTTTTTTTGGTGCTGGGGATTGAACTCAGGGCCCTGCGCTTGCAAGGCAAGGGCTCTACCACTGAGCTAAATCCCCAGCCCCCTCAGCTTCATCTTTAGGAGACTGTTTTACCACTCCGGCTGCTTGGCAGTTTCTGGATGACGTGGTATATTCTGTGGGACCATGTGGCATCCATAGTCAGGTGCCCACCTCCATTGGCGTAAAATGACTCTCACTTTGAGACAGTTACACAGTACCCCACATGGATCAGACACTGTGGACTTTAGATGGCAGGGCCACTTCAGTGCCAGTCAGGATGAACTGCTGCCCTTCCCAGGGTGGGCACACAGCTGAGTGGTCTTCTCAAGGGATGGTGTGCTACCAGGCAATGGGTTGGTCTCTGTGGCTGTCCTGGCATCCATTCAGCATGGCAGTAGTTGAATCAGCTTGGTGGGATAGAGTTTATGGCCTTGGGCCTGTGCATATCTTCCAGCTCTGCGCTCATAGCTGCTGTTGTGCATGTATTGCACAAGCACTGAATTAGTCAAGGTCAGAGGCTGCCTAAATCATCCATGAAGCAAGCTTGGGTTTTTTTCCCCCTGTCAGCTGGCCATAAATCCTCCAAAGAGTGCTGTGCGTAGGAGTTGAGGGAGAGGAATTGAGGAACACTGGGCCACCTGTTCACACAGTGTACTTGTGCCCTCTGGACCACACAGGGCTTGTCTCTAATGTAATGCCTCCTTACAATTAGATTGCTGCTGGGCCCACGCGGCCTTGTAACTTCATGGGTTTGACAGCTTAGCTTGTGAAGGACACTTTTGGCCATATGCTCATTTGATGTCCTTTGTTCAGAGGCTCTGTCTCTGCCAGGCTGCAGTAGGGTGTAGGGGCAGCTGTTGTGAATAATGGCATGTAGTTCTCTGCTGCAAATGGCATAGCCTTGCTTCAGAACCCCAGAGACCTGTGCTGAGCCACCCTCTTAGGGCCTGCTGGAAATGGCATTTCTTTAGTGGGGGATATGTTGCCTCCAGAATCTGGAAGAGACCTCCCAGGCAGCATGCTCCTTACTGAGTGCTAGCAGGTAGACATTGCAGTCTCCTGTCTTTCACTTAGAGGGACTGTCATGGTGTGCCCCAGGCCTCAAGCACTAAAACTTTCACTGATGGGCAAGCCTTGAGCCTTTCTGTCTCCTGAAGTCTGCGTGTCTTACCAAGGCATCTGCTCTCCACTTCTTGCTCATCTGTCCAAGTAGCAGGATGTAGTCAGTATAGTAGGCCAGCATGTTGCTCTGGAGATATCCAGGTGATCCGGGGCCTTTGGGACTGTGTTACGGCAGAAAGCAGGTGTTGACATAGTCCTGAAACAAGACCAGGGCTGCAGCCTATGTCTGTCCCACAGGACGTGGGCTGCCTCTGACTTCTTCCAGAGAGGAGGAGAAGGACACAGCTTTCGGGCCAGGAGCATCACACCAGACCCGGGGCTGCTACTTCACTCTGCTCAGCTCACTTCCCTTCGGCACCCCACACCCGAGCACAGTTGCTGCAGTTTGAGGTAACTGCTTGGTTACATTAGCTGTAGGCCACTGACGTCTACCAAGATCCATCTGGCTTTTGTAGGCCAGACCACTGCCCTTGTGTTTTTAAGTATTCGAGGACACTCGTACTCTGCCCTTCTGTCTGGGCTGAGCAGGAGTCTCAGGGGACGCGATCTAGGCATTTCTACTTGTCCTTTCCAACCACAGTGGCTTTTACTTGAAAGGTCAAGAACTCATGGGAGAGTTCTCCCGACTGCTCAGCATGCCGCTGGAAGTGAGGAAAGACCCACTGAGTGGGTGATTCGACGAGTGGCCCAGCATTCAGTGGACCTGGGCCAGGACTCCGCTACTTACCTGACCTCATCTTCTCCTACCTTAACGGGAGAGCCAAGGTGGTGCTCTGTGTCAGCGTCAGCCCAGGCCCTGTTTGCTGACAGCCTTGAAAGCTCCGGGTATTTCTCTTCACCCGGCTGATGGTTGTCTGCCAGCATGGCTGTGGGTCTCTTTGGAAAGGGAATGGCCGTCATCGCTGATTGGCCTGCTGTGGTATTTCAGGTCCTTCCTCCCGGACCTGGCTCTTCCTGTGTGTGCAGGCTCTGGGTCCAGGAGCTGGTGCAGGTGTGGAAATGGGGCGGCACATTATGGCTTCCATCAGGGTGACTGACCCTAACATTCTGCTTCTCCTTTCTTGGTGTCTTTCAGTGGTACACATTAAACAAGGGCCTTCATAAGTCCCTGCAGGTCAGGCCTTTGCTGTGTAAGTGTTGCCATTTTGCCTCTGCAGTTCCAGAATTTCATCAGCCACAGTGTTACTGGGAAGCCCTGTGCCGTAACAGCACTTCCTGTTAACTGGGCCTGTGGGGCTCTTCAGTGTGCCCCTGTCCCTTTTTATCTACATGGTCCTG
Source organism: Hystrix cristata (assembly GCA_004026905.1). NCBI lineage: Eukaryota > Metazoa > Chordata > Mammalia > Rodentia > Hystricidae > Hystrix > Hystrix cristata. The sequence goes on along the minus strand of PVJO010011593.1, from coordinate 9,602 downwards.
GCCACTTGGTCCTGCTGGCCCTCCCAAGCATCATGGTCACCTCATGGGTGTGCCAGTCCTGCAGAGAGGACCCTTCCTTGCCTACCTGCTGCTCTGAAACTTTTAATCCCTTCTCTTGTCCCGCTCCCTTTCGTGTGGCTGTTACTTTTTCCATCCTTCAGGGGCCCTGTTGGCACTGCATCAGAGCCACTTCCTGGAGCCCTTGCTGGGCACTGCCTCCTGTGTCATGGGTGACAGATGAACACACTCTTTTATGTTGCTTTATGTTCCGTTCCGTATCTTTGATCCAGTCCCTCCAAGCTGGTATGTGGAGGTCGGGTTGTGCAAGTCCTTAGTGTAGAATCCTCCTAGTGCTTTAGCAGGCCGGGCACTGTGAAGATTTGACCCTGCTTTTTAGTCTGGGGGTCCAGGGAAGGAGGGAGTGTTGATCCTGTCTTGTACAGAACTTGCCTCATTTGAGGCTTCTTTATAATCTTAAAACCACAAGGGCAGTTCCATTTTCCAAAATACAGAGGTGTTGGCCGAGAAGGCCCGTGGGAACGGAAAGAATAGAGTACTCCTGTCCCTCTCCTCAGATGCTCCTGTGCCCAGTGTCAGAGCCTCGGGGGCCTGACAGCAGAAGGCACTGGCTTGTCTTGTCAAGCTCAGCTTTCTTTCTGTGGTCTGTGGTTAAGTCCTGTGCCCATCTTCAGCTCCGTAAGCCCTCCAGCTGCAAGAGATGAAGGTCTCTTTAAATGTATCCGGAGGCCCTTACTTCAAGGCGGTGATTGTCTAAGCCTGTCATTTCCTCTTTTCAAAGCATCAGTGGCATTTAGCAGCAATCACACAGTTCCCTGGGTTTCCAATTATGATTTCCGTAGTAGCTCTCCATCACCAGAGAGATGGCCCCAGCTGGTGCATCTCCTCCACACTGTCCCACCCCCGCCCCAACTCAGGTGCAAGGCTTTACACCTGTGCCGGCCACACTGTGCGAGGACCCAGTGGTGGGGCCTCAGTACCTTCAGCTGCTGAGTGACCAACTCCTGATCCAAGTCCTGTGACCATACCACCCTTGGTGCCAAATGTCTTAGATACTTTTTTTTGTGTGTGTGTGTGTGTGTTTGTTTTTTTGAGACGGGGTCTCGCTATGTAGTACAGGTTGGCCTTGAACTCACTGTGTAGCTCAGGCTGGCCTTCAACTCACAGCAGTCCTGCCTCTTCCTCCCAAGTGCTGGGATTACAGGCATGCGCCACCATGCCCAGCTAGATGCCAACTGTTTTAGAAGCAGAGTTAGAGACAGTTTAGGGGACATATAACTAGGGAAACTCGGAAGTACAAGATGTTGGTACTTTGGTTCGGACTGTGAAGGGAAGGGCATCTGAGAGGTGTTGGGTTTTGTGTCACCAGAACTCCACACAGGTCTGTCTCCCGATACCCCAGTGTAAATAACTCCTGTAGCCAAGGTCGATAGAGGTTGTTACTGGCACGTGGCCACTGTCGTATGTTGTGTATTTTGGCAGTGACACCAGAAGCCTAGAAAACATGTTGTGCCTGTTACTTGGGACATATTGGTGTCCTGAGTGTGAATATGGTGGAACACGCTGCAGCCACTAGCAGAACAAAAAGTAGTGGGTAGCCCCTGTATTGCTATGGAATGGTTTCTTTTCTTTCTTTTTTTTTTTTTTTTTGTGCTGGGGATTGAACTCAGGACCTTGCTAGGCAAGTGCTCTACTACTGAGCTAAATCCTCAACCCCTTTTTTTGGTTTTTTGAGACAGGGTCTTGCTATGCAGTTCAGGCTATCCTTGAACTCATTGTGTAGCCCAGGCAGGTCTCAAACTTGAGGTGATCCTTCTGCCTCAGTATCACAAGTGCTGGGATTACAGGCATATGTCAACATGCCCAGTTTGAAATGGTTTTTGAGATTTATATTATGTTAAAAAAAAAAAACCCAGATGTGGGGTTGGGAATTTAGCTCAAGTGGTAGAGCACTTACCTAGCAAGCACAAGGCCCTGAGTTTGATCCCCAGCACCAAAAAAAAAAAAAAAGGCACATGTGGCTACTGTATGGTCATTTGTCTTAAGCATTTTGATATGTACACACATGTACCCATATATAATTATAAATGTGCAGACATTCTCAAAAGAAACGTACAGAATTACCAAGATACTGTGTGGCAGACTTATTTTTGTGGTCAGTTTGAGCCAGAATGCCCAGCTGGATTGAGTTGGTGTGGTTCTGGGTGTAGAGAATCCACCTGAGGATTGTTGCCAATGCAACATAAAGGAGAATGGAGCAGAAGGTAGTTGTGGGCTGTTTCCCAGGAGAAGCTCTGCTGCGGCTGATTCTCACCGAAGAAGGAACTTGGGGCCTTGCTGTTGTCGAGGGTGGCTGTTGTTGCTTTGGAGGAGCTCTGGTCTTCATCTCTGCTGCGACCATCATATCCTGGTTCCAGTCAAGATTTCTCCAGCCATTGTCTGGAGACACGAGCGTACACAGGACAGTGCTGTGGGCCCCCAGCCCTTGATTGGATCTTTTGGGTCTCCAGTGCATAGGTAGACATTCAGCACTCTTCCTGCATTTGGCTTATGGGTTAATGATGTAACTTATAAATGTCCTGTATTAAATCTGCTCTCTTGCAAACCATTGGCTCTAGAAAGGTAACTGATACATACTGGTAACATTGGAATGGAGAAAAGGAAATGGGGATGGGGGACTTGAGTCTTCACTCTCTGCTTTTTATGCGTAGGGGGGTGTGGGTGTGGTCCTGGGGATGGAAGCAAGGACATGCCAGGTAAGTGCTCTACCATGGAGCTCACCCCCATCCCATTTTATTTTATTTTGAAATAAGGTCTTGCTAAATTGCCCCAACTGGCCTTGAACTTGCTATCCTTCTGTTTCAACCTCCTGAATGGCTAGGGTTGCAGGCATGTCCTTAACGCCCAGCTCTTTTGTACCTTTTAAATATTATCTGCATCTGTTACATGCCCAACTAAAAATAATTGATTTTCAAAACAATTCTGGATCTGTTAATTGCTCACTAAATGAGGCTGGGCCTCAGCCTTAGTCTCCTTATCTGTAAACTGCAGATGACAGTACAGACGTTAAACAAGATGACTCATAGAAGCAGAACTAATTTCTAAGGAGCCAGTACCTGTTAGCAGCTATTAATATTATCATCATCTATGTTATATGGTTTTATTACCATGTAATGTATGCTTTAAACATTACCACAGTGCCTGGCACTCAGTATGGATATGTACATGTGTATTTTTAACACAGTGCAAATATATATGTATTTTCTAATTAATTAATTAATTTAAGGGAACCAGTATCATGTTGCACATACTGTTCTGTGACCTGATCATTAATATTTTCAACGTTTTTCTGTGACCTTTGGGACCAGGGACACTGCTGTTTGACAGTGCTAATGGCACCAGCAGTGCACTCGTTAGCAGGTGGAGCAGCTGTGGCTTCTCCCTGGGCTCCCTGTGGAGTAGCTACAGCTTCTTCCCGAGGGGAGGTGCGCCCGGAGCTAGCAGGCCAGAGTCGCTTTCCTGACCTGGCTCTCTGCACAAGCCACTTAAACTCTCTGAGCCTTCCTTCCTGGAGCGTCATCTTGAAGATTAGAAATAATTTGAGGTAACAAAGCCTGGGAGAAGGAGCTCAACAGTAACCATTGTTGCTCCTTGTGCCCTGAATGAGGCTGGTGGTGCCCATTGGTGGTGTTTGCATGAAGATCTCCTGGGGGCAAAAGAAAAGACTGGAATTTGTGTTTCTGTCCATTCTTTAATCTCACTCTTTTATAGTTTCTAATTTTGTGTATGCTTTTAAATATATTAATACAGAGCCAGGCATGGTGGTATGTGCCTGTAGTCCCCCTGTTTAGGAGGCCAAGGCAGGAGGGTTGCTAGACCCCAGGAGTTGAAGACCAGACTAGGCAACAGAGCAAGACTTCATCTCAAGGGCAAAACCAGAAAATGTTACCATGGTAGCACTTTCGTAAAATGAATACTAAATAAAAATTTGTAGTTTGAAGGTACACCCTTAAATTCTGCTTACTGACAGGAACATACGAAAACTGTATCTGGTGGCTAGTGGTGTGATTATAAATAAATTTCCTCTGTAGCTGGCCACGGTGCTGCACACCTGTAATCCAAGCAGTGTTTGAGGCTGAGGCAGGTGGATCATGAGTTCCAGTCCAGCCTGGGCTATTTAGCAAGACTGTGTCTCAAAATTTTAAAAAAGAAGGGGGGGGGGGTGAGGCTGAGATGTAGCTCAGTACAGAGGCCCTGGGTTTAGTCCCCAGTATGACAAGAAAAGAAAAACCATAAATTCGTTGGCCAATTTAATGTTGCACCATACTTTAATTCTAGGGCAATCTCAAAAGGATTTCTCAAATAATAATAACAACATCACATCATATCTTACAGAGTTTCCTAGCACCTCATAAACAATGATATAGACATAGGCTTGGGCAGTGGAATAATCGGTTTTCAGATGTCACTGTCGTGTGTGTAATTATGAGAACATTTTTGTGGTATTAAAGTCTGGTGTGTTTCCATAAGGGGAAAGGAAAGTTGAGGTTTTAGCAGATTAGAAAAACACTAACTTTAAAAATGAAATCAGAAACCATGGACTTTCTGCTTCTCTGGTCATCAGGAATTATAACCAGTGCAGATGCGAGCCAAAATGTTAGGGTACAAATTCCTGCTGTCAGATTGGCAAGCTGGTTAACATCTGATGACTGTTCCTGCCCAGCCTTGGTGAAGATGCATGGTGATGGAGATGTAAATTGAGACAGTCACTCTGGAGGATAATCTGGCAACATTTTGTAGATGAAAGTGCTCACCCCTTGCAGTCCGGCCCTTCTCAGTCTCTGGCTGTGCCCTAGCATGTACAGCATGTTTGGTGCCACACTGCTGCCCACAGGAAACAGTTGGAGACAGCTGTCCACAGGGAGATGGTTAAAAAATTGAAATCTAATTCACATATCGTAAACTTCACCATTTGAAAGTGTACGTTTGGGGCCGGGTTTGGTGGCACATGCCTGTAATCTCAGCACTTGAGAGGCTGGGGCAGGAGGATTACCTCAAGTTCGAGGCCAGCCTGAACTGCATAACAAGACCCTGCCTCAAAAAAAAAAAAAAGAAAAGAAAAAGAAAGAAAGAGAATACAGTTGGGTTTTTACAAGTGGTTTTTAGTATGTTCACAAAGTTTTGCAGCTCACCTGTAGTCCCTGAACATTTTCATCATCCTGAAAATGAAGCCCCACACCCAGCAACAATCCCTCCCCATTTTCCTCTTCCTGTGTCCCCTGAAAACTGCTAATCTGCTTTCTGTCTCTCTGAATTTGTCCACTCTGAACATTTCATATAAATGAAATCATAGAGTGTGACTTTTTTTTTTATATGTAATGGCTTTATTGAGCTGTAGTTCATATAATACGTGATTCACCTGTTTTAAATGTGCAATTTGGTTTTAGTACATTCATGGAATTGTGTAACCATTACCACAGTTGATTTTAGAACATTTCATCACCCAAAAAGGAACCACCATAGTTTTTAGCTGTCATAAACCTTTTCCCTAAGCCTTGGAAATCCTTTCTGTCTGTAAATTCGCCTGTTCTGGACATTTCATATAAACGGACTAGTAGAATATGTGATCTTTTTGCTTCTGGCTTCTCTCACTTAGCATATTTTCAAGATTCATCCATATTGTAGTATTTATCAATACTTCATTCCTTTTTATTGCTGAATAGCATGCCATCCATCATAGGGTTATACTGCATTTTGTTTATCCATTCATCACTTGATGGGTATTTGGGATTTTCCCTTCTGTTGGCTGTTATCAATAATGTTCTTATGAATATCTGCATAGACGTTTTTATACAAACATATGTTTTCAGTTCTCTTGGTTGGAATTTCTGGGTCATTTGGTAACTACATTTAACTTTTGGAGGAATTGCTAAACTACAGTATTTTACATTCTTATCAGCCATATATGAAGGTACTAATTTCTCTATAACTTTGCCAACTCGTGTGTATGTGTGTGTGTGTGTGTGTGTGTGTGTGTGTGTGTTTTGTGGTACTGGGGATTGAACCCAGGGCCTTTGCATTGAGCTATAAATTGCTTAAAGTGGGCTCAAACTTGGTATCCTCCTTTGGCAGCCTCCCAGAGTGCTGGGATTACAGGCATGCACCACCATGCTCAGCTTCCTTTTTTTTTTAAGTTATTATTGTAGCCATCCTAGTGGTACGAAGTGTATCTCATTGTGGTTTTGATTGGCACTTCACTAATGATTTATGATATTGAGCATCTTTTCTTGTGTTTTTTTTAGACATCTTTGTGTCTTCTTTAGAGAAATAGGTAATTATGTTGTGACATTCTCATGTAAATCTGTTAAAAGGAATGAGGCAGCTCTCTATATAATAATCCACTATTAGACCTCTGAGACTTAACACTTAGCGAACTAGCGATTAATAGCATGATGTGTCATAATACTGTAAGTTTTATAGAAATGCACTCCAGTGTGTCAGTCACGTGCCTGCACACACAAACACACACTAGTACTGTGAGGATAAGGTCTGGGTGTGAGAAGCTAGGGAAGGGTGCTAGAATACTCTCCAGACTGATTGAGACTGGGGGTGCAGGTAGGATATGATCAAAAAGGACTTTTTTCTTATAACATTTTATGTGGTATTCATAATTATTTGACTAATAAAGTTTTAAAACTCCTTAAAATATAATGTACAGTTTCAAACAATTAGAAAAAAGGAACTGTTGGGGAGCTCTAGCAGGAGAGGACTTAGAATCAGTGCTCCACACTGCCTGGCAGGTGAGTGTACAGCTGCTGCCCCCAAAATACGTTTATTGACTTCCTCTGTTTTACCTCGTCCCTTTCTCTTTTTTCAAAAGACTTTCTTTGTTATTTTACTAATATATAACAACTCAAATAGCATAGAAGTTTATAAAGCTAAAATAAACCTGTCTCCCCTATTCACTGCCCCCCGACACACACACTTGCAGTCAGTGTTGCTAAAGTCCTTCCCGCTAAACTTCCGTGATCCCAGATTGCCTCCTCCACCTGAGGAAGCCTTTTGCTGCCGCTCTGGCAGGCTTCTTGCAGGATGAGTGGCTTCCTGTCTAAACATCGTGGTTGTGGCCTGGTTTGCAGGCCTCCTTGGTCACCCCAGCCCCACCCCAGATATAGTGACTTTGTAGGCCTAGAGTTCTGCCTACTGTCTTTATTTTATAAAAAGCTCTTGTGATGTTTCTGATGAACCAACAGGGTTAAGATGATTTGTCCAACAAGTAACCAAGCAATCACAACTTATATCTGTGATACTTTGTCGAGAATTGTTTTTGGTAAGTGCTTTAGGAGAGAGTGATGAGCTGTCAGCTTTGTGGAAACATGCTGCACTCAGATGGTCTGTTTTCTTCCAGAATTTCATAAAACTTTTACCTTGAGTTACTTTCAGCATTTGGGTTTTATTTCCAACTAAATATTCAACATAGAGCTGCCGTCTGAATCTGAGAAAGTGATCTTGCTTTTTTTTTTTTTTTTAATGGTGAGAATAAACAGTATAGGACAAACTTGGCCTGGCTTGTAAGGCTTTGCCTTTTCTTTTTTTTTTTTTTGAGAAAGGATCTCGCTATATGTTCCAGGCTGGCCTTGAACTCACTGTGTAGTCCAGGCTGGCTTCAAATTTGCTGTACTCCTCCTGCTTCAGCCTCCTGTGTGCTGACATTGTAAGTGTGCACCACCATGCCTGGCTGCTTTTGCCATTTCACATTGAAAACAGTATCTTCGATCTTGTTTTATAAAGCTTCCCTCCCCTAGATCTCAGTAGATTTCTTCATAGTGTGTTTGCCTGAGATGCAAGTGACAAATTTGCATGACTTACAAACTTCACACTAATTCCTATTCTTAGGTTTTCAGACAGAAAACTTGCAGAATTCAATCAAAACCATTTAGAGACACGCTGGATAATATTCAGTTTCTCTAGAATAAGCCTGAATAATCTTTCTCATATCTTAAATTTATGTTAAGTCCTGTATTTTCTCTTCCAGGTATTCTCATGGGAGCAGTTATAAAAATTATAGAGTTTAAAAAACTGGCAAATTGGAAGGTAGGTTTGTCCAACTGTTTGTTGTATAACATAACTTTTGGTGTTTGTTCTTTTTAGTAACATTGATGTTTATACTGGTTTTCTTATCACTGCGTTACTCATTAATTTTTTTTTTTTCCAGTAATGGGGATTGAACACAGGACCTTCACACTGAGCCACATTCCTAGCCCTTTTTTTAATTTTTCGTTTGCAACAAGGTCTCACTATGTTGCTAAAATGCCCAGGCTGGGCTCAAACTTCTGATCCTCCTGCCTCAGCCTCCCAGGGTGCTGGGATTATAAATGTGCACCAGGCTTGTTGCATTACTTTTTAAACATTCTGCTAAATGCATAGATTTGGGCTGGTGATTTAGCTCAGTGGTTAGAGTGCTTGCCTTGCAAGCACAAGGCCCTGAGTTTGATCCCCAGCACCAAAAAAACAAAAACAAAACAAAAATGCATACATTCATGTTGATACCTTTACATGTGATTTTTAGAAAAAGCATAAATCTCACCCTGTTTTAAGTGAAGATGGCAGTACTCAATATCATATTTTGCTGTTGCCTGCATTTATAACCTAGACTGTCTTAGTTACTTTTCTCATTGCTGAGACAAAATACCCAGTGCCCAGAGTTAAAAGAGGAAAGGTTTATTGTAGCTCAGAGTTTGTAGAGGTTTCAAGCTGGCTCCAGTGCAGGGTGGCAGGGCAGAGGGGCGTTGCAGAGGAGAAACTGTTCATGACAGACAGACGGCAGCACAGTAGCAAAGCAGCAGAAGCAGCAGCCGTGAGTGACAAACAGCAACCTCAACCACCCTCTTTCTGTCCCTTATAGTCTATCCCTGCCCTTAGGGCAGGTGGCACTCTCACCCGGTGGGGCAGCCTTAATCCTAGCATTGCATTATGAATCAGTCCTAGTGTCACACCTCCGAAAAGCCCCAGCTATGACTGTATGAGGCTTTGGGGTACATCTAAATATAAGCCATAACACAGACTAACCGATTTCATGAGGAGGGGGCCTCTTTATCATTAAACATTACCCAGTGTTTATTGCCCCAGTTCCACTCTGATGGCTGAGATGATAAAATGTATCTGTCTAACACTGTTGACCTTAGAGTGCTTTCTGTATACTTTAGCACGTGTTGTCCTTATGACAGCCATTTGAGGTAGATTGACCAGGTTTATCGTCAATTTTTACAGAGAAGAAAGCAGTACCCAGAGAGGATGGGACATGTCCAGTGTCGCAAAGCTAGAAAGAAAGTGGGCGAGTTGAGTCTTGTGTTCAGCGCCTCCTCTCTTTGTAGTCAGTGTTTCTGCAGCGCCCCACACTGCCCTTAGTGTGCTGAGGGCCATGTTCTCGGGTTTACACGTGGTTATTAGGGTGTGAACATCACCCTGAGTACAAGGGCTAACTGCAATCAAATTTCAACCTAAACTGGAACATCCGTATTGAGAGAAGAGAGATTAATGAGTGTTACTTTTTTTTTTTTTTTTTTTTTTTTTTTTTTTTTTTT
>PVJO010011592.1:0-58962 GCA_004026905.1 Hystrix cristata | reverse complement strand
CATTCTCTTCACTTCACTGTTGGGTGAACAATGGTAGTCACATTAATAAATCTTCACACAGTCCAATAAAGGCCAAGTCAGACAATGGGATTTTAAGGAAACAATTTAGCAAGAAACACCATATGTGTTGATATTTTTAATAGTCATTAAATTATACCACATAAGCACTAAATTTAACTGTAACTTTGTACTTTAAGTAGCATTTCATTAGATAAAACACATCCATTAGGTACATGAAAGAATTATTTCTGTGTGTGTGTATGCGTGTGTGTGTGTGTGTTTTGCTAGGAAAAAAAAAAAACCCCTAGGATTGGGAAGACCATGACTTCCTCATATTCTTAAGAGTACCTGGAATGTAAAGGTTGTATGCTGCCTCTGTCTTAACCTGGTCCTATGTGCTTGCACCGAATATTGCTGCATTCCTATGAAAAAGTTCCCGGGAACCTCTGAGTCATGGATGCAACAATGCTGAACAACAGTCCGTTCATTCTCCAGGATTAACTGCACACAAAGTTTAAAGTTAAACGCTGTATTCAACCAACCTACAGCACTAACGTTTTGGAAGCCTGATATTGAGCACAGAAAATCTGAAATTCAAACAAAACTGAGATGAATTGTGCCAAAAGGCAGTGAGTTTCAAATTGTCTCTTTTGATTCTCCTCTATGTCCTAACCAAAAATCTAATATTTTCTCCCGAATACCTGGGTATCTATAAATGACCAAATATCTATGTGTTTGTCTGTTTTCTTTGACAAAGTTTTTATGATGAAACCCTATAGTATTTTATAGTGACTCATCTGAAATATTTTAATAAGGACCAGTTTCTCTATCTTTGTGATGCAGAAACCTCCTAAACTTACATTTTTTGCAGATGAGGTGTTGAGAAAAAAGATGTGGATATAGAGTAATATACCGAAAGAAAGTAAGTCTGAGATATTTAGAGACATTAACTGAATTTGTAGAATGACTAAACAAATCTCAAAATACATGATTTCTAGTTTCAGTCATTATACAATAACAGATATTATACTTATCAGTCCACCTCAAGAAATCATTAAACTAGACTGAATATAAGAAGCAATCCATTTCATGTAATGGAAAACATTACAGAAATTATACTTTTCAGGTAGGGTAAATGTACCATCTAAGCACCGAATTCACCATGAATTTCTGCCTAAAGTCAGATTGGTATACAAGGAAGTGAAAGGTAAATAGAGAGCTGCAGTCAGCAGCAAGGCCGGCAAGTTCAGGCCTTCCGTGGAGGTCGTTATGCACTGACACCCCAGAAGATGAGGCTACATCAATCTGAAGCTCCAGAAATCTACTAACTACCAAAACTCAAGTATAAAGAGAACGCCCCTTATGTTTGCGAACAAGTACAAAGTTGGAAATATTGTGTAAGGCCCTCAGAGGACAACTGAGCATACTAAGGATCTGTGAGTCAGATGAGGATTCCGGAGGTTAACAGACCTGAGAGACGTTGGAGTTCTCAGCAGACAAAGTGCAAACACATCGTCAAACACAAACGACGTTTGGCTGAGGTCCTAGAAAGGCCCCATGGGGGAGTAAAGTAGACTCACTCCAACAACATCTAAAACCAAGCCCCAGCAAGATCAAGCTAAGTTGACAATCGGTTCTCAATAATAACGTGTTACATTCTCAACATCCAGCAGCAAATACAGGTTAGATATAAGAAATACAAATACATGATCTCTAATCAGTAGGGAAAAAACTAATGCAAACAGATTTAGAGATGACAATGTTGAAATTAACAGGTCAGACTAAAAGCTGTTAACTAAATCCAATGGATTAAATGAAAACATGGACATAATGAGCGAGTAGATCTGTAATCACAACAGAGAAATAAAATCCATTAAAAATAGAACTGTACAGGTGAAAGTTCAAGATATATAGTAGAATTAGCTTAAAATGCACTTCAATAGAAAATATCAATAAACTTGAAGACAAATCACATAAAATTATCCAAATGGAAGTATGTGAAATAAAGCATACGTGTGCATACACAAGTACCACCACTACCATCAAAAACAACAACAGTAAGAACACAAGCAACAATGACAACAAAACAAAGAGTCCTCATCACAAATGGATCATCACAAGTCTGTAATGAGAAGTTTGCAATTCAAATCCCAGGAGAGCCTGGAGAAAATGGAGTCAAAACAATCACTTGTAAAACTGATAACCAAAAAAATTCACAAAGTTAATTATAAGTGTGTAGGCACAAATACAAAAAGCTAAAGGAAATTTGAACTAAATAAATACAACAAAAATCAGACATAGGAACAGTATAGTCAAATTGCCAGAACTCAAGTATAGAGAGAAAATCTCAAGTATAAAGAGAAAACCTTAAAGCAATCATTATCTAAAGGGAAAAAAAAAAGAAAGAAACACTAACTTGGTAACCTCATTAGGAACGATTAAAGCTGCAATAGAGTAAATAATTTAAAATAATGCAAACTAATAAAAACCATTTCATTCGGATTTCTGTATTCTGCAAATATCCTTCAAAAATGAAAGCAAAGCAAACATATTTTTACATAAACAAATACAAAGAATTTTTCTCCAGTATTCTTTTTTCAGGGGAGTGCTGCTGGGGATCAAACTCAGGGCCTTGCCCTTGTGCTTGCCAGACAAGCACTCTACCACTTGAGCTAAATCCCCAACTCCTCTCAGTATTCTTGCACTACAGTAAATCTTAAAGGAGTTTCTTTAAACTGAAGGAATTCTGAATAATTTCTGTGGGTCGTCTACTAACCAGGAAACAGACCTTAACTATTCCTCTCCCAGGTTTGAATGTGGGCTGTGTTTAGTGACTTGCCTTCAAAAAGAAAAGGATGGAAAAAGAAGAAAAGAGTCTTTCCAAAAGAAAGCTGTAAAAGACTGCCAGCTGACAAAGCTTAGTGTTATCTGTGATAAGCCACAGTGATGGCACATGGCTTGGACATGGTGTGGTGCGAATGACGCCTGGCCCTACAGTCATCTTTCCAGAACCTATTATCCCGTCTAACCGTTAGAAAAGCATCCCACAGAATAGCCCGCCATTACTCCTTCAAACTCTCAAACTCACAAAAGACTTGGAAGGCATGAGAAACTGTCACAGGCCAGACAAAACTAATACAACATTCTGTCTTACATACTGTTGTATCTGATGGAGGATCCTAGAGCAGAAAAATGAAATTAGGGAAACTCTAGTGAAAGCAGAATACAGTTTGAATTTTAATTAATGATAGTGTGCCAATATTGCTTTTTTGTTCGTAATAAATTTATCCTATTAAAATGTTAGCAATAGGGGAAATTGGTGACAGATATTCAGAACTCTCTAAACAATTTTGCAGCTTAGTTTTAAATACAAATCTATTTTAAAACTCCCAAAATTAAGGACTAAGAAGTAAACAGAGAGAAGGGAGGAAGAAGAAGCAAGAGGAGGAGAAGGAGAAGGAAGAGAAAGGGAGAAGAAGGGGGGAAGGGAAGAGGAAGAGCAAGAAGGGGGAGAAGGAGGAGGGGAGGAGGAGGGGAGAATAGAGGGAGAGGAGAGGAAAGAAGACCTGTCTCTTGTTCTTAGAGCAACTACAAGAAATATAGAGAATGTCCTAGCTTTGCCCTGGAGATTAAGGCGGCATATGAAAGATGTGACTTAAAAGTCACCTGGATTTAGAATTTGGATAGGTTTGTTACATTCTAGTTTCTTTTCTGCCTATCCAAAGGTGAGGACTCATTAAATATCAGCTCTGCCTGTGTAATGGGAGCAGCCCCAGAATTCCCCTGGAGTTGCTGGATGGGGTGAGGAGGTGAATCTACAGGAGCTTTCCATCCTCCCACCTACAAACTGATTTGGCATCTGTGTACTTATGGAGAAGAATTCTACACCAGATATACAGAGGTAGCTATCATTTCCCCACTTTGACTCCATCAGCATCCCTGATAGGAAACTGACCCCAGGGACACAGCTAATTTTCCCTCTTGGCAGCCATGGAGGCTCTTCGGATTGACACAAACTTTGGAGCCTGTGTGAATGATAGAATACAATCATGTAATGAGCATACAGACTTTTTAATAGACTTGGTTTTACCCTTTTACACTTCGATCGTACAGAACCTCCTCATCCTCTTAATGCTGACTTTCCCCTAAGATGACCCTGTTTCCAGCATATCCCTCCTGATTAACACAGTAGCTTCTGCAGTATTTAGTAAGGAAAGCCTATTAGGCTAGTTTAGATGTCCTCGGGTAACATGCGATTCTTTAACCAGCTCTTAACCATGTATTATCTTTGCTGACAGTATAAGAAAATACTGACAAGTTTGTGTTCCAGAAAAAAAAAAATAAATAAACTAAACTAGGTTTCAAATCTTTTCTTTGCCATGTGTGAACTATGTGACCGTAGACAAGTCACGTAATATCTTTGTCTCGTGTCCTTATTTGAAAGATACAATCTCTTCCTACCCTAAGTGAATATTTTGAGATTCTAATGAGTTTACAGATACAAAAGTGTTCATAATCTTCTACAAAGGCATAAGGGTTTGAAAGGCCAAGGAGGCCTTTCAATGATGATGTTAGTAACTCCACATGACCAGGTAGAGCAATCACTGCCATCTGACAGATGCTGGATACTTGTCCCTTCTTACTATTGTAGGACCATTGAAACTCAGCACATTTTCAAAGGTTATTTGCTCTGCTAGGGCATTTCATGCTATACTCCTTCCTCTCGTTGAACTAAGTAAAAATACAGTAGGAAACAAGTAGCAATTGAAGAGATTTTTGCCCCTTAAATTTATTTCCCTTTACTTTCAAATTTTCACATACACTACCACCTAATTTCCCTATCAGTGCTGCTGCTTAAGTATATTGTTTCTGATTCCCCTCTGGTGTCTTTGGAGGTAGGGCTGAAACAGATCAAGAGAAACATGAAAACAGTTCCCAAAAGTGAAATCAACAAAACATTCATAGCAGCAAAAAGAAAACTGGTGGAAGCAAAAGAGAAAACAAACATGATTTAGGCAGAGACACAATGAACAGTGGCTCATCAGCCTGCCTTCCTGGATTCTGTTTTTGAGTGGAGAGTTGCATACAAATGGAAGTGTGTGCAGGGTATTTTACAAAACATACACAAAACTCACACACAAGTAAGGTTCAGACTTAACACTATGCGGAATGGTCCTTTGTATATGTAATCTTTTGAGACTAGCTTTTGGAGGAGTAACGTGCTATTATTTTGCAGTATGATTTGAAACAAAAAGTAATTATGGCAGGGACTTAAAGAAATTCTGTTTGTGTGGTTATTAACATTGTGGTTGATTTCTACCATACTGTGGTTGATGATTATTTTAATTATTTAGACAGCTTCTCAGATACTTTGGAAAGACTTCATAAATAAATAAATAAATTTGCCATTTCTTTTTTCATTATTGCCTCTCAAAACAGTGGCACACTTGATTCGCAAGGTCAGCTAATATTATCCTACCACTCCTGGTATCATAAGATATCTCCTAAGTTTAATGTGTTTTATTCCAACTCATTGAAGGTCTAAATGATACTTTGCTGTGTCAGAAAGATGATGTCCCTGTTATATTCTTATTAGATCCCAGACACTGTAACTGTAATGGCTTCTTCAGAACTATTAATGCACCTATTTGACATCAACCTATACTGAGGAAGTCCTGAATCCTGCAAATGGTTAATAACTTACACACACACACGGCGGGTCTTCATCTCAACCTTAAAGCCATACACACACTGAAAGTGTTAATCCGTCCACTGCCACAGCAACACCCATTTCCAAAATGGAATGCAACACAGCTCCATATCTGCAGCCCCATCAAAAGGCCAGAGATGGATACTGTATTTAATGTGAACTGAATTTGGCTTCTGAAATCTGCTCTGACATTTAAGTGAGGAAAAATCATGTCATTGTGACCCATATTTCTTTATTCGTGTAAGTAGCAGCTACCCACATTTGTATTTCTCATTGTTCTAGTTCATTTTGCGGGGGAGGGGAGCTGAAGTGACACTGGAAGAAGGGCTGGAACAGATAGCAAGCAGTTTTTGTTTTGTTTTTTTTTTTGCCGGTATTTTATTGTTGTTGTTGTTGTTGTTGTTGTTTGAGGCAGTTCTCGCTATGTAGTCTTGGCTGCCTTTGAAGTCACCAGGTAGCCCAGGTTAGCCTCGAACTCCCGGCAGTCCTCCTGTCTCAGCTTCCTGGGTGCTGGGGGGACAGGTGTGCACCACCGCACCCTGCTACAGCAAGCACTGTTAACCAGAGCGTCCAGAAGCAACGCTCTCGGAGTTCACGGTGTGAGAGCCAGACACAAAGCCGGAACTCAGACTACAGTGACAGTGCCGCATAAGGGTGCTTTGTCACTGCCTAACAGTATATGCAACGGGGTCCCACAAGGGGGCGCCAGTTTGCGACGTCTTCAGTTTCATAAGTACGTTCTACGATATTCATGCACTGAAATTGCTTAATGACAGATTTGTCAAAAAATATTCCTGTCATTTGGCAATGTGTAACATTAAAGGCAGAACTAACCACAAGAAGGACACAACAGGAAAAAAGAGTCAAGGCAGGAAGAGTAATAGTGCAAAGTATTTTTTTCAGTAGATCAAGGCAGGGAGTTTAGAACGCCAGCTGTGAGCAAGAGAGTGTAAGAGTTGAGGACGTAATCGGTCACCTGTGCCACGGTGCTCACACAAGTGTCAGTTATGTGATCTGTAGTCGTGACTAACCGGCATTGGTACGTCAGGTAGATCAGTGATTACTTTTCTAGTCTTAGTGTGGAGTCTTCTTTATTCTATGTGGAGAAAGTAAAATGAGTTTGCAATCAATCCAGATGAACTATGTATAGATTACTTTTGAATTACTGCATGGAGGTTACTCCAGCCTTCTCTAGAAGTACAGAAGAAACGCTGGACTTCTGTTTAAAACCAAACACAAACACACACTGAGTTTTGTGAACACATATTACAACTAACCCAGAACAATGCTTTCTGAAAGGAACACTGAATTTGGAAGTCATTTGAGCTATCGTTTCACAGCTATGTGATTTTGGACCAGGAGCCTAAACATTTGCATATGAAAAGGAAAGACAGCAAAACCTAATTCAGACTGTCCTTACCAGGATCAGATTTTATGTATGTAAAAGATCTTTGGAAAAAGTGAGAAATTACCAACAGCTTAACTAAAGACGTTCTTTCAGATAACTTCACTAAATGACTACAGATAACTAAATATGTAAACAGCCTGAGGCACAGTGGTGAATACATGTGGGTGACTTTATCTCAAATAATCAGGGAAAATGTTTCTCTTGAATGTACTCTTTCATGGTAGAATTCTTTTTCAAAGATTAAATTACTACTATTTATCATATGACACTTTAGTGCCGAATACATATGAGGACTTTTGTCCTTTAAGAGATTTCTACAAATGCTAATCAGAATATATGAAATATATGATGCTCTGTTATAAAAAACTATTTGGTCTCTCATCATGCCTGTGTCATCAGTTGATGTTGATTGAAAAGGAGTCAAGATCGAAGGATATTATTCCAATTAACAATAAAAAACATCAAAAACACATTATGTATAAAGCTCTAGGACAAACTGTATAAACAACACAAATTTCCAACGCTGAGAACTCTTAAAGTACAGTGAGTTTAACCCACCTATTTAATTGCATTTCTTCCTCTAACCCTTTTATGTTGAAGACTCTCCCTCCACCTAATGTAACTTAATGGGGTTATTTCCTGAAGAATGAGTGCAGTAGAAGCAATAACTTCATTAGTTGCCTGACTTTACCTGTCAGAAATTCTGGCTCCAGACAAATTCAAGGTAAAATTACCCTAGAAAATAAGGTTACAAGCAAGGCGACAAAGTGAACATATTTGGAGAAGGGACTTGTGGCTGAAGCTATTCTATATAAAAATGTGACAATACATGCATGATTGCTCTGAGAGCTTAAGAGCTAATAAAATTCTTAATCAACTATATATAAAAACTAGAATGGAAGTTGCATTGGTAGATAATATAAGTGAGCCTTCTTTTACTTCACCAAACATGCAGAAGCAAACAGTAATCATGAACCTTTTACACCACTCTACAACACACTAGCCTGTTAACTTTACCTAGCTGATCACATACATCCTTATGTTCTTCCGGGAAACAACATCAGAATCAGTTGTAAAGTTTTCTGTCTTTGCTATTAAAACCACACCTGTATTGTGGATTTAACTTTTTTTTTATTTTGGTAGAAAAATCATTGTGAAATAAAATTCTGTATTTCTCTCAGTCAATAATTATCCCTTGTTTTCACAGTGTACATTATTTTGAATACCAGGAAGATGTTGTCTTGGTCAATTCTGACTACTATAATAGAATACAGTAGACTGGGTGGCTTAAAAAACCAAATTCTTTTTCAAAATTATGAAAAGCTGGAAAGTCCAGGATCAAAGAGCTGACAGATCAATTCAATGTCTAATAAGGGGGTGTGTTCTTCTTTGCAGAGAAAGATTTGAGAGAGGGAGAGACATACAGAAAGACAGAGACAGAGAGACAGAGAAAGAGTCAGAGAGATAAAAACACTGGCCTCTTCATCTTTTTACAAGGGCACTAATGTCATAGTGGAGTCTCTACCCTAGTGATCTGACTCTAATCATATTCCAGGGGTCTCACCTCTAAATACCATTATTTTGGGGTCTGGGGTTTCAACATAATGGATATGTGGGCTCAAACATTCAGTCCATAATTGATATACTAATCAAGAGCATCATATGCAAATCAAGAGATGGCATAAATTTATGTGACCTCGAGTCAATTGCATGTGCCAGGACACTTTTGGTAGCGCAAGGACAATAGGCATAAACCAGTATTATGTTGACACAAAACATTTCTCACAAGGTAGTTTGAATATTTGTAAGAATAGTGCATGGCAAACATTGCTCTAGAAAATTTATATTTGTTGCATCCTTAAACTTCCCTTCGCATCTATACCTGAATTTTCCAACAATGGAGAATAAGACAAAGAATTCACTGACAATGGTCTAAACTATGTTTATTATTTATAAAGTCAGAGATGGAAGATCTAACTTACATCTGTAGACCACTGGGCTCTCTGACACGTATCACCCAGTTGTCAGTGAACCCATAATGTTTGTAGCAAACAAGAGCAGAAGTAAATACAGACTGTCTGTGGGGAGGCCTTCTCCTAAGAGGAAGAGAGGAGAAGGACCCAAGTTCTTATATCAGGCGTGATAGGTTTATTACTGGTTCACCCAACATTTCTAGTGACAGGCCTAGAGATGTGTGACAAGGAACTCTAGCTAACAGAGTAGCTAAAATCCAGAACACTGATGAAAATCGTTGCAATGGTGACCAGAGCTTGTTGCAACTCACACTGAAAGTGCAGCTCTTCCCAGCCAGAGGGGACACATATTAGTGCTTCTCATGCTATGCTGAAAGAACAAGACTTATATTCAAATTTGCACATAAGAAAGCAGAGACGTTTGATCTTAAACCATACACAGGGAAGAAAGATAAGCAACATTTTTGTAAACAGCCTTAATAACTCATTGACTTCTCCTTCTTCACACTAAATATTTAATTCATTCTCCTTTCTACGCAAAACAGACTGTAAGGCAAACCAGAATCTCATTATATCAAAGCTTACATCCAAGTTTAAGCACTTTGGGGGAAATTTCACCCTGTACATCAAAAAGCAATGAAAAGAACATTTTTATCAGGTGCAGATATGACTCTTCTTTCTCCAGATATCTATGAATACAAAAGTAGGTTATTTTCCCGTGCTTCCCCACCATTACATATACAATATACAGTAATGGAACATACACAGGATAACTTAACATTCCCACTGAGAAAATGGTGCACTGGGCATAGGAGACATCTTGTGCTCTCTGGTTCACAGCGACTTTAAATCTCACTGAGCACATTTTATGAGGGCCCCTTTCCTGCCAAAGATCATATTCGTTCATTGGACCTCAATTCCAATTGCTGGGAAAGACTCCACAGTTCAATAATATTTTTGGTAATTGACTGCCTTTGGGAAAGACTCTCTTATCCTTTTTGACTACATCTATATGGGACATTAAAGAATAAACCTTCTTAGGATTCAGAACCATTCTTTTAGCTTGCCTCCAGTTCTGGGAAGGATAAGTTTCCAAGACCAATTTGTTTTCAGTCTAAAAAAGTTAGAGAGTTTTTGAGTATCGTTGTATACCTTGTCAGATAGTATAATTCTCAGAAAAAAAATGACTTCTTTTCCATTTGTTTCTAGTAAGATACACATGCCAACAGCCAAGATGACTACAGGTCTTTTAAAGGCACTCTTTACTGTAAGCTTTACTACTATTTTTGATGAAGCTACATGATGAGAACCACACAGTCACCCTCAAGACTCTGTACCACATTAACTCTGTAACTGAAAGTAATTACTGGCCACTACATTAACCTATTTCTTCATGTTTTACAAGGTTCGTGATGGCTAAAATCATTGATTTTGTCCTTAGCAGCAAGGCTGAGTTCTGTCAGCCTTTCAGCTTTTGTGATTCAAGTAGTTTCAGTCCTATATTTTCTCTTTTAGAAGAATGAGTAATTGCCTCTTCAGTCCTTTAAGTCCCTTTGGTATTTTCAAAATTTTTTTTTTCTTGCAAAGTAGTCTTCTCTGAGATCACAGCACCTGCTCAAGTACTGCAGACAGTCACTAACACACACGGCGCTATGTTCTTTTTTTTCTTTCTAAACTCTTCATTGAGACCTACAACCCCACTGTATACATTCTGTTCCTTTCTGGGTTTCTAGATGATTTTGTTGACCAAATGTTATGCCACTGAGAAATATGGTTCATGGTATTTCCCTGGCTCCCAGCCTTCCTCACTCTCTACTTCCGGGCCTTTAAGAAAATGCCACATAGTTTACATTTCTTCTTATGAAAACACTCTATTTCTATGAACTATTTTCTGTGGTAGCAAAGATAAGCTCCATTACAGTATATTGGCAAATCTTTCCAAATACTGGCACTCAGGCTGCGGTCCATCAAGGGTTGCTTGAGGGCTTTAGCTAATGCCATTCGGTAATGATGCGGGCTGCTGGAGCAGGCCCTATCTGGTCCTTATGGCAGAAGAGAGTCACGGGCCCAACTTCCTTTGGGTAGAGAAATAAGCTTACCATGTACTTTCCCTCTTGAGCTTAAGCTCTTCTTCCAACTTTTAGAAAGCCCTATGCTACTCCTCCCTGGGAAGAAATGAATTACGGGAAAAAATGAGTGAAATGCTGTGTTAGCTGACTATCTTTCTCATGAAAGGAGGCCTCAGATCTGGGAAACAATATTCCCCCCCAAAATAAGCCAACTCTTCATTCTCTTAACCCATTCATTTTAAAGATGAACACCATTTTTTGAAGGACAATGCTGGGGATCAAACTCAGGTTCTTGTACTTGCTAGGCAAGCACTCTACCACTGAGCTAAATCCCCAAACCTAGCTCATTAATTTTAACCATTAAACTCTTGGTGTCTTTGTAATTGCTCTTCAGAGAGACAGAACTAATAAGGATACTTAAAAATCTCTGAAAAGACTTTATTAAGAGAAACAACTTACTTGATTACAAAGGCTGAGCAGTCCACAAGGGCCAACCATATGCTAGGAACCAAGGAGTCCGATAGTGCTGCTCAGTACAAGTCCGAAGGTTTGAGAACCTAGAAAGCTAATAATGTGCTCTTAATCTGAAAACCTGTGGGCAACTGGCATGATGTTCTGAGTCAAAGGACCAGAGATGCTAAAGTTCTGATGTCCAAGGGCAGAAGCAGCAGCATATCTTGGCTCAGAAGAGAAAAGGACAGTGCTTGCCTTTCCTCTGCCCCCAGGAACTTGGATGGTGTCCATCCACCATTAGAGGGGGTCTTTCCCTTTTATTTCACCAATTTATCCATCAGTCTCCTTCAAAAGCCCCTCTTAGGCATGCCTGGAGCAGCCCAACCATGCTAATCAAAAGCAAAACCACCTAGACTTCCTTTTCAGTAGGAGAAGGATGGGCTCAGTGTCTGCTGAAGCACTGAAAATAAATAATGCTTTGAAGCTATCTGGGCATCCCTTAACACAGTGAAGCTGACATCCCAAACCAACCATCACATGTGGTTAACTGGAGAGGTGGTTGTTCTTCTGGGGAGATTGGAATTCTGCCAGGACACACCTGCTTCCAGCTTTACAATGCCGCCCCCGCAACACAAAGGAAGTGCAAGTCCTTTGGGTATTCTTCTGGGCCATGGGTGTTCAGGGTAGAATTTTTATTCAAAAAAGATTCTAAAGCAACCACAAAATGATACATTTGTTAAATTAACCCTAGAATCAAACCTGAAACCTTAATCTTCTTTTTATTTAATACTCACAAATTATGTCCCAATGCATTGGCCAATAAAGCCCATCAGAGATGAGAGAGATGAAACAATCATTTCAGGTATTTGTCTTAGTCACTTTTCTAGAGTCAGTGGTTTGCAAGAGAACAGACTTAATACAGGGCACTTACAAATTACAACATTCACACACAAGCCAACTGCAGGAAGAGTGTAGAACATCTACCTATGCACTGGAGACATGTAAGATACAATCAAGGGCTAGGAACCCCCAACAACATCCCACGTACGTCCGTGTCTACACTAAAAGGCTGAAGAATCTATACTGGAACCAGCATATGATGCATGCAGCAGAGATGAAAACCAGAGCTCCCGTGAAGCAAACAGCAGCCATGCTGGATGACAACAAGGTCCCAAGCCCCTTCTGCGAAGAGAATGGCCAAGTTCCCTTCAAGAGAACCAGCCACAACAGAGCTTCTCCTGGGAAACAGCCGGCCACTATCTTCTGCTCCCGTTCTCCTTTATGTTGTGTTGGCAACAATCCTCAGATGGATCCTTTATACCCAGAACCCACCAACTCAGTCCAGCTGGGCGTTCCTACTCAAATTGTCCATCACAATAAGTCTTCAACAGTACTGTTCTTTTCCATTCAGAAACACTCAAAGTACAACTTCTCCTTGGAGCATGATGGTTTATTCAACCTAGTGACATATTGAAAGTCGACTCTAGAAACAGATTTATATATTGTTAATGAATAGCATGTTTAGTCTTGTGTACTGAAACTGTAGAGATCTTCAGAGCATGTGGATGATCTATTTGAATCTAAGTGTACTCTTCAGGATACTCTCTTTGGCCTAATTGCGGAAAGCAGCTTGGGAAATAAGGTCTAGTACCATATTAAAATTCACCAAAGCTGAAAGAGTCCTGATATTAACTTTCCTTAATCAATCTCTTTGTTTCACAATTATAAACAGTATTTTTTTTTCAGTCTGGTTTCATCAATGCCTCTCTCAATTTCTCCTGCTGCTATTGTTTATTTAAAAATAAAACAGAATTGAAAATTTGCCATTTCACCCGTAAACAGTCTAAATGCATTAACAGTCTAAGCTAACCTAACTAGCGTTTTGAGAAGTCAGCTCCTTCACAGTTTAAAAACAACAAACTTTGTTCTTCCTTCCAAGTTCAAAAGAACAGTAAATCTCTCTTTTCTGACTGAAGATTTGTGTGTCTGAACCTGGCTACTAAAACCTTTATGGAGTAGCTCAGGGATACAGCACTTTCCCAGCAGGAGCAAGGCCCTGTGTCCAATTTCCAGCACTAGTGGACATCACATTTCCCAAAAGACTTTGCACATGCAAATGACCAGAGTTTTGCTGAGGCCATTTGGTGTTTGAATAAAGTACCCAGTGCCTACAGCTTGCATTTGAGCTAAAGTCAGCACCCTACAATCTTCGTTGAAATCCAATTCCTGGCAGATCTTGCTCAGAGCCGTGGTTTGGATGTTGTTTGAGTGTCTTCCCGGAGACCCTGTGTTGAAAGCTGAGTCCTCAGGACGGCAGTACTGACAGATGGGTCCTAGTGAGAGACCCTCCGGTCACTGGGAAACTACTCTCAAAAGAGGTTAAAGGACTTTCCTCAAGTGCCCCTTGGCAGTTCTTGCAAGAGGATCATTATGAAAGGAGCAAGCCCACTCCTCTTCTCTCTTTGCTTCCTAGTTTGAGATACAACCGCTTGCTCTTACATGCACTCTCACCGTGATACAACTGCCTTTCCCAGCAACCAAACCCATGGCACTGCCTGATTTTGAGTTTTGAACTTCCACAAATGTAAACTAAATAAATCTCTTGTCTTCTTAAGTAGTCTGCCTCAGGTATTTTGCTATAACAACTAAAAGCTGACTGGTAACATTTGCTGTTCAGTACAGCCCAAACCTCTAGGAAGATCATCATATTTCCCGAGGCCTTGCTTTTGCTGGAGCCTGTGAAATTTTGTTCAAGAGGAACAAGGCCTATTCATCACTTACTGCATACTGAATTTATTTTAATGAAGTATCTCCAAAGCTCAACTTATATGCTCTAGGCATGCAAGAATTCTCTATTATTTTTCATCTATTCTGGTTCTCCACATTTTATTCATTGTCTCGCTTTGAAACTCATTAATCTATGCAGCAAAAGCTAAAGTGTTTTTGTAGGCTCCACAACTAGCATCTCTCTTATCTACCTGAGCTGTACACAAGCCAGGAAATACATGAGATGTAGTAGGGTATGGTGGGCTGAGCAGAGGACAAAATTCCACTCTTTTTCCTAATACTAAATCTAAAAATAGATAGATTGATTCAGTCTCAGACAGAAAGAAGCAGAAAAGATAATCCATAATCTATATGGGGAAAGCTGCTTCAAAGAAGAAGGAATAAGAGATTGGGCTATATGTGCCCCATTTGTCTTTCCAAACACAAGTACTTGATCAAGTTTTTCTTGTAGCAAGAAGTGAGAGAAGATATGAGGGACCTCTAGTGTCACAATAATGAACTTTACATAGAAGAAAATATCAGGAAGGAGAAGAAATTATTTCTGTTGTGGTTGATTTATTTTATTGTAGTATCAACTATGTCTGACTGTGGACAAACTTATATGAAACTCCCAAGGCCTTGCAACATAAACACAAGCAAAGGGATGTTTCTTAAGGTGCAGCAAAGATGTGGGAAAAGAAATTGCATGACATTGGTGCAGCCAGAGTCTTCAGAGCCTGTTTGCCCTTACGTTAGGTGTGGTGGACTTAGTGGCTGACTCAGTGGCAAATTGATTGCCTGACTGGTAAAAATTGTATTTAGGCATGATATGGCTCTTATGCAGAGGGGAAGATAAGAATGAAGATGCTTTTTTGGAGGGCTTTTCAAGTGAGGAAAATTCCTTGCACCAAACAACTTGCTAAGTATGACTCTGCTTCTGTGCTAAATACATTCTAAGAATAGAAGGGGGCCACCTTGGGGGCAGAATTGTTTAAGTGTAATCTTTGCCTATGCTGTTCTCACATCTTCTAAATTATTGTGTTAACATATACGTAACATAAAATTCATTATCTTCTTGTTTTAAGTGAAAGAATCATTGGTATTAAATACATTCACAAAGCTGTGTACTCATCACCTCTATCCATTTCCAGCACCCATGTCTCTTTTGATGCTTAGTAATCCTGCCATTGAACTGAGCAGAGTTTATGATTTCCAGGTCCAACAACTTCAAGCACAATCTTAGTTTTCCTTGACTAAGAGGGAGATGAAGGATGCATCATGTCACAATCATCGCTGTCATCATTGTCATCCCAGGTCACTGCCCAAATAACAGAGCTAAGTTTAAAACCCAAACCTCAAGATTCTGGATTCCTTACTCTCTCCAGAGCACCTTGCTCACTCTGGCAACTGTTAGATTGCTAGCAAGGGATGTTTGTGATTCACCTGTGTGAGAAGTAATTCAAAAGCCTGGCCAATTGCTTTAGTATCTGCAGGACTTTTTAAGCAAATACTCTTTTATGAGAAGAGTATTGAGAAGGAAGGAAAAGTAAAATGGCTTTAATCATTTAGTTACCTGGTTTTATCTAAGGAAGTTAAATAAACTTGAAGAGAATGCAAAAGAAAATGTGATTCCATGTAAGCACCTGATAATAACTGCATATCATATCATGGCATCTTGCCATCTGTCTGTGAGCAAACTGCTGTTGAATCCAGAGGTGCTCACATGCACTGAATGCGTCGGTGGCAAGAACTCTGCTGTATTCAGCATTAGCAGAGCAGGCTTGCTAGCCAGCTCTTCCACAGCTGACATGACTCCACCTCTTTGTATTGCTTCTAATGTCTTTTCTCATTTCTTTCCACCTAACTCTAGATTTCATCACGGTCTGATGACATTACTTCACAAAGTAAATGCTCATTTTGAAATCTATTGTGAAAACAAAGTGTTTCTCATTATTTCAAATAAATTAATGAAGTGTAATGCAAGTCTAAATATCTAATTTTGTATCACTGTAAAATAGAGTCACATTTTTTGTTGTCATTTACAAATATATTCACCCCTTTGGAGCACCTGGTTCCATCAGTCTTCAAACACTTCCAGATTTTCGAACCACTACCACAGACTGGATGCACAGCCTTTCCAACACCCCAGATTCTTCACTGCTTCCTTGCATTTAGGGCATGCAACTCTCGACCCTCAGCAATCCCTGACTCACTCTCTTTTCTTAAATTTTGCCATCTCTTGCTTTATTATGCTGCCTCCCAAATGCAAGTAGACTCATTTCTCTTAAAAATGAATACAATATTTTAAATTGGTAAAAAGAAATTCAGTAAAAGAATGATATTGTTTGCAAACCTTCACCAAATGATCTGATTCAATAATGCAGAAAAGATACTTTGATTCTTAGATCCCAATTCTCATGTTTTTGCTTACTATATTGATGTTAAATAAGCAAAAACTAATAATTATGGGACATTGGAATGGAAAGAAGCATCCTATTTCTGACAGAGAATTCTAAATATTTATTTGGAGAGGGTGTGAAATTTTAAACTAATTTCCCCACGAAGTCTATTTTTAGTGTCCTGTGAAATGGCTTTAAAACTACAGCATTACCTTGCAAAAGTCAGGAATTTGCAGGTTTCAATTTGGGAAGAAATTGTAAAAGGTATCTTTTACAATTAATTAATTAATTAATTTCTTTAATAAGGAAATTATTAAAAGGTGTATGATATTTTTTGTTTAATCACTAAATGAAATTCTCAATATAAATTCAATTTCAGCTGTTTCCACAAGATTCGCTCTTCTTAAATCCTTATAATGCCTCGAAGTTAACAAATCTGCTTTGTTTTCTTTGTGAACCAGTATACTCAGATAATTCAAGATCTTAATATATTACAACTTGATCAAGTCACTGAAACAATAATAGTAAAATTATTTTTTAAATACTGGGCTATCAGAATTAATAGTAAATATTTTCAAACTCCTCTTAATTTTTAAATTCACAGGTAACCGTCATTCCCTGGGCGGTCAGTGTGGCAAAACTGTGAAACGGTTCATTGAACAACATGATAAAAATCTCAACTCTCAATGACCACAATCGATCCTGTTCCCAGCGCTCAGTGTCCATGCCCACTGTGAGGAGGGATCAGGAAGTGTGTCACCTACGGCCCTTTCCTGAGAGCTAAGCAGTGTTTATTCTCACAGCAGTGTACACCCACACAAGGCAGAGATAGAGCGCACACACCAGGGCTGGGCCTGAAAGCCGGATCATAGTCTACATCATGGTTTACAAAATAATCGTAAACCAAAAGCAGTTTCCCTGTAGCTTGTGCTGTGGGTGATAAAATGGGGAAAGTTATTGAACGCCTTTCTCTTGTATGTTTATCTCTCAAAGCATTGTAGTACATTCATCTTTTGTGCTTTAGTTTTTTCAACTATAAAGCCAACTTTTTATCTTATCAGCAGAACTGCACACACTAGTAGTTGGATTTCTCTACTACATGACTTTGCTGTTACATAATAAGCATTATTGTCATTCGCAATGGGATTTTTGTGAATAACTCTTAGCACTTAATGTTTGTTAGTAACTATTCAGCTAATACTTTAAGTTCCTATGGTTCAGTGTAGGTTCAATTTCATTTTAGTTAGGAAATGAAATATTTTGAATGGTGCCTCAGTGGCAACAATTTTTCACTTAGAAACATTTTTAATCCCTTAAGGAAAAACGTATTTGAATTACTAGAGAGTGTAAATTGTTTTGTTTGTAAATAGCATGAATGACTTAGTAAATTTTGTGCAATTATCTGACAACACTTTTTACAGGAAGCATACAAGTTGGAACCTTTAAATATTTGCTTAAATACTTTCGATCTCACCCGTTCTTTCTAGTCACATATCACGTTCATATATTCATTTGTCCTGATACATAAAAAATTATACCCCATGTCTGCACTGGAATTTTCTTCAATATCTACTTTAATGATATTTTTGGAGTTTTACTGTTTCCATTAAAATTACTATTTTACCTACTAACATCTATATATCCATAAACCATTGACTAATTTGTGTGAAATGAGATATAAGAAATATAAAAGTAGTAACAAAGATCATTAGCAAAAATACATAACACAATTTATATGGTAATGTCATGGTTGAAATAAAAGAAATCTTATAGACTATGAGCAAGAATTCCAGATATCCTTACTGCACCATAAACTATCCCCAATACTTCATAAGACAACTTCTAAATTCTATTTCCCATTTTCATGGGTCAGGAAAGCAGAAGCCTGGAGAATTCTGAACTTCCATGTCGCTTTAAGGAGGCCCTCAGCACCCAGCCATCTGGTCTCCAGCACTGACATAAATGATGACTCATTTACTGAGGTTATCAATCTATGACCTGAAGACTTAAAAACACTATAAAATTATCTTGATTTGTATATTTACCATTTTGCAAAAAACTTCGATTGTATTTGCATTTTGGAATAGCCTGTGGAATTATCATTTTCTTTTTATAAATTAATGCTTGACAATTCAGAAGGAATATATAATTTCTGCAAACTCACAGTACAGATAAATTTGACTTTAAGAATTCACTTAACATTCATTTATTCCAAATTTATCAAACATATACTGGACAAAGAATTCTCAGCTACCTATCTACCTAAGTGTATTGCTTAATATGTTTTGTTTTTTTCGAAATTTCATTAATGTGTCACTCTAAAATTTTGTTTCCATGTGTATATTACCTACACACTATTTGTATCAGCTCACACACTTTTAATACCTAAATAAACTTGGCCTTACCTTACAATGTAATATTTTTAAAATCAAGGGCATGTATATTACTTATTAAAATAATGAACTCTTCTTAATGTCTGAAAGCACCAGAAAAAAATCATCTACCACACCAGAAGTAAACACAACACCCTGGAAAAACCTGTCTAGTGATTTTTCTGTTATAAACACGAAATAATTATGTGGGTCTCAAATATCGTGTGTGTATGACGCATGAAGAAATGCTGCTCGGCACTGGCTGTCTTTCCACCACATGAACTTCAGCTAGCCAACAATACTCCCTAGAGAAGTGATCTCTAAGAACTACTTCTAAATATTTTCTTTCCAAGTAGTTGCATAATATCCAAGCAGAGCTGTTTGAGAAACAGTCACTGGCATCTCTGTACTCCCTGAAATGTGAACCTCCAAATGCTCCTTTTGTATCACGTACCAGTAAGAAGACACTGAGATAGCAGAGTAAAAAGGAAATGTGTTGACAGTTTACTATTTTATAATCTTTGTTTTTCTTTGCTTTTTTTCATCACTCAAATTTATCCCTCATCTAAGTGTAAAACAAATGTGCACACTGCATCACCCATAATCAGCACAGAGCCCGGAAGTTTCCCTGCAGTCCTATTGCACAGAAGTAAATTCCACCAACAAGCTTTGTCCAGGGATTTTCTTCTGTTTACAGGGAATTATGTGTGTACACACAATACGAAGAAACATACTGGAAACAACAGTTTTTGACTCCCTCTTCCTCTTTTTTCTCATTTTCATCTTCACCTTCTTCTTCCTCTTCCTCTTTTTCCTGATTTCTCTTTTAGACATCACGCATTTAGTTTATATTCACACAAATATCTGGAAAATGCATTCTTTCTGCTGCCAGCTGGATTAACTTGAGTCAGTAATCTAGCCTGTTTCAAGCCCTGGCCCCTTTTTATTAAAGATGCATAATTCACTAGGATGCTGGACTTCTTTTAAGAGAATTTAATGCCTAGTTCTAACAAATATTATTCCTTCCATCCTTGTCCTTTGAATTACATTTTGCTCTGAATAAGATATATAATTAATCTAATTCTCACTGAAGTGTAAATGACTGGTAAAGTTTAATAGGACACCTGTTTTGATATATATGTATGTCAATCTATAATGAATTGTTCAAAATTCAAGTATCTAATTTCAGACATATGGGAGTTGATGAAAAAACAGCAATTTGGCATAGAAAGATTCATATGTTTCATAAATCTTATGTCACAGGCAAAAAAATCCTCTTCTACCTACACATGCTAGAAAATCAAAGCTACCCTAGAATATGTATTCTAGGAGTACAGCAACCCCGGTACTGTTCCAAATAGATAGAAGCATAGTGTTGGGTTTGGATCGGCAAGAGTGAAAAGGCGGGCTGGCCAAGGCCAAAGGCTGGCTCAGGCCTGAGCCACGGAGTGACCGAATGAGGGCATGTCCAGAATCCTCCAGTTCATTCACAGTGTTGCTTTCTCTCAACCCGATTCTACCCTACGAGATGGTTCAACTGCTTTCATCTTCATACTTGATTATTAGCTGACTTCTGATGAAGAAAGCCCAAAATTTTAAAAACTGGAATATTCTAGGTAACAATCTTTGTGAGCCTCTCTAAGGAACTCCTGGGAGGAGATGCAGAATACAGAAAATATCCAATTTCTACCAATAAACACTCCACAGCTATCTATCTCCAGAAGCACTGCCTATAACAAATGTGTGGTGTATGTGTCTAAGCTGAAGCATTTGCTAATTCCCTTGATCAGAAAAATAATTTCCCAATAAATATTTCTGTTTGCTTGTATGAGACAGGTTCTTGCTGTGTAGTTGAGGCTGGCCTTGAACTCACTACCTAGTTCAGATTTGCTTCAAACTTGCAGCTTGTGTGACCACAGTGAGAACGGAGAATATCTTACTCATTGTTATGTTCCCAAGTTGTAGAAATTGATAAATTAGGGCATTGAAGAATACCTAATCTAAATTAACCCCACACAGTCACAGAGTACCATAGCTGGTGGAGTTGTCAAGTTGTATCCAGGACGTCACAGGCCAGCAGTAGAAAAGAATGACCAAAAAGGTATGCAGAGCCTTCAAGTCCAGGAAAGGGAGGTAAGGGTTCAATTTGTCTTATAAAAGCTCACAGCAATCCAGCTTGAGCAAAGCACAAACCTCAGTCTCAAATCCCATAAACTGAATTTTGTATATTTGTACCCACAGAAATTATAAGAAACAAAGATGTCTTGTTCCCTTAAATTCTGAAAGAGCAAAGAGAGTCAAGCAAGGAGACAAGCCTTTCTGCTGAGCAAAAATTTACAATTAATTTTTTACTTCTTGAAAGTTGTCCTCTCAAACTTATTGAAACATTAGAATGTGCCAAAATATTTCCAAAAGCCTTTCTCAAATTAGAAAATTTTAATTAGTTATCACTTTTAAAGAAAGCATTTCCTTTTATGTGATAATATAAGTAAATGACTTTTAAAGACTGTTTTTCTCTCCTTTTCTATAAAGTAATTTGAAATAAAATCTTTATTCCCATTCCTCCATTCTTGCTATCACTATTCCAATGCCAAATATTATACCATAAAACCTGAGAAATCACCTGATAGGTGCAGCGGAGGAAGACACGCTTTCACCACCCTGAACTGAAATAATTTCTAACATCACTGAGGAAGTAAAAATGTTTACTGGCCCTTTCTGCTGGGCCTCTTCCTTCTTCCTCCAGGGATCTCACCATTGACTTTGAGGAGGAAAGAAGCTAAATATATTTGCAATACTATTTCAGAGAAGAAGGCTGATTAAACTGGCATTGAAGCAGCCCATATTTATCTCATAACAAATTTGCAAGTCAAATATATCCTCTCTCTCTCTCTCTCTCCTTCTCTCTCTCCCCTTTTCTCCCTCCCTCCCCCTCCTTCCCTATCCTTGTCTCTCTCCCTCTCTCGCTTTCTCTCTCCCCCTCTCTCTTTCCCTCCTCCCTATTCTGATGCTGAGAAATCCACTTGGGATTCAGAACTCCATCTGGTTCTTCTTGTTCCCTTCATTGTCATAGGTAATGAAGAGTTTGCAATAATTTTTCAGGAGGAGCACTTTGTTCACTGATTTGTGAAATAGAATGGAACCCAGATAAGCTTATGCCAAATGATTGGCATTTATGGAGGTTATAACAAACAGATTAAAACCTGCTTATGTTAGGAAAAAGGAGGATGATGGGGAGAAGCTACTACTGAATAAGATGCGGTCATTTGGACTAATTTTCTCCTCCTTGATCACAGAACAGGGAAATTTTCCTTGGATTCAGTTCACACTAATAAAAAGCAATGTTCATTTTCATATCCATGATTCTGAAATATGTCCATATTACACATCTGTCAAAGGAATTGATGACAGTCTGTTTTGTTCTTGCCTCGGTTTGCCTTTCAGGATGAAAGACAGATTTTATTATCAGAAATAAAAAAGAGATCTCATCTTCAAACGTGATTTAAAAGTAAGAGCTGAAGTCAACACCTTCACAGGGGCAGCCAGGCCCTCCTAACTTCCTTTCCAAGCAGCTTTTTTGCAGGTTGGCTACATCCTGGGCTTTGAGCAGACAAGCCTTTTAATTGGGAAGGAGCGCTCCCCGTAGCTTTAGGGGTCAGGCTGTTCTCTGGGGTTCAGTGACCCTAGAAACTAATTCTTCAGCTCCTCAGTGACAAAACCTTCAAAAGGACGCCTGTGATTAAATTGACAGAATGGCAACTGGTGGTTTGATTAAAGTGGGAGGGCGGAGGAGAAGCCGCATTCCGAAACAGAACACTTCTCTAATGCTGATAAACTGAACCTTCACTTGTAAATGGGGAATTTATTCTTTATTTGAGATACTGAGCCTAGGTGACAGGGAACCCATCACGTGCTTCTGCCATCCCTAGAAGGGTGGAGGATGAAAAGAGCAGAAAAAGTTTAGATGGTTTTCCCGCAAAGTTTCCTGGGAATTTTAAAAGTGAATCAATACAAAGAAAAGAAAAGTAACTACTTTGCCCCTACTCTACATCTTCACCTGAAGGTACCTGCAATCTTAGTTCCATATTTCTCAACACTGCTACACACTAGGAACTACCTGAGAAGCCATAGAACCAACCTCTACTGGAAGGTTCTGCTTAAAATGCCCTGGGGCAGTGTGAGGCATAATGTGCGTGTTGAGTTGCACACTTGTATATATGCGTGCACTTCTATGGGATCCTTGCTTTTTAAAAATATATGTAGCCAAGTTTCAGATCCAGGGTGCTCGGTTCAAGCTCCCACTACAGTTTTTTTGGAGGAGTTCTGGGGATCAAACTCAGGGCCTTGTGCTTGCTATGCAAGTGCTCTATCACTGAGCGAAATCCCTAACCCCCAGGTCACTACAGTTTTACCTACCTCCATCTTAGAGATAAGAGATTACCTGGGTATCTCAGTGAATGGTGCCCCCGGTGAGCTACTTGAGTCCTGCTGTGTTTTTCTCATCTAAGTACTTCCCAAAATGCTGTAGCAGAGTTTAAATAACCTTCCAATAAACAGAAATGGTTCATCATTCTTTCAATAAACCAGATCATTCCCTAGTAATGGATTTACATATTAGACTCTCAAAAAAGTCTACCACATTTTTGACTTTAATGAGAATTCTTCCCCTGAAGTTCCATATCATTGACGTTTTTCTTTCAAATCACTGATTGTTGCGTTTATTAAATATTTTTAAATAGTTTTTGGCAAAACCAAACTATGCAGGCAGATCCATTACTGACATGAATTCTCTGTAGACAGAATCCCATTTTATCTTCATCCCCAAATTTCTAAGGCCTTGACTGACTTAGCAAGGTGATTTTTTGCTCGGGACGGGCCTGCTATTAAACCTACACATCTAATCCGTGCAAATTCTGTCTCACTCCTTTTTGAAGGCCACACTGTTAACTCTTTTATTCCTTCAGAGACATTGGACATAAGCTTTCTATCCACAAAATGGACTCAAACTCACTGAGCAGACACCATGCTCAGTAAGCTTTCTTATAAAATAATGGCAGTAATTATCATTTTCATAATGCCAACCTTTGGTTTTCATGGTAGAAAAAAGAAATGTGTGTCCCTTTTTCTCCTTCAAAATCTCTGATCTTTCAAAAACAATCACACTGTAGACACAGAAACAAACTTTCTATTTAATGGACTCCTGTGTATCTGTAACTTGAAAACAGAATACATTAAATGGCAGGAACTTTATTCAACACAAGATAGAGAAGCAAGTTTTTCCTGCAGTACCCTCTAAAGCAGAGAAACTAGAGACACTGGGAACATGGAAGAGGGCGTGGCAAATGTGGGACTGATTTCAAAGACTCCAGAAGACGAGGCAAAAGCCCCGCTTGCCAACACTGCATGGAACGGACAGACAACCACCCTGAAATAGCTTCATAGGAGACAGAGGTTTGATTTATAGGGGGAAAAACGGACCCGAGAGACTCCAGATTGAGAGTTACAGAAGAAGATAGTTCAGGTATTGGCCATTCTGTAGGCTGATTGAAGTAAAGTCTGTATATTTGATGATTTGACCTCCAGCTTCCTTCCTCCAACCACCAACAGAAGAGCTATGATCTGGTTTAAACTTTCCCTCTCGCATCTACCTTCAAGCAGAAGATTAGAGAATTTATCTCCAGAGAAACTAAACCACTGAATTGTATCAGACCCAACAAAGGTGAATCTAAGCCAAGAGCTGGGGAAATCTAGCAACAGTTCCTTTAATAGTAAAGAACTCCCAACAGACAGAGGAAGAGAGACATGTGTATCTCAGATAGTGAGGGTACTACAATGGAGAAAGTCAGTTGACAGTGCATCTGAAGTAGTTCAATGCCCCTAACCACCGCCCCCGCCGTGGTAAGCAGACTTCTAAAGGACCACCACGATCTCCATCCTTGGGATAGATACCTCGTACCTATCCTTGAGACCGGAGTAGGGGGAATTCATGGCTATAACAGGATCTCTCTCCCTTGACTGATGTTTTCATGACAATGTGATGGAAGAGTTCCCCTGTGGTTACACATCGTATTCTTCTTGGCTCCCTCACAGAAGGCTGGAGAGATTCTACTGCTAGCTTTGAAGAAATTTGTTGGCATGTGGAAGAATTTCAAGCTCCAGATTAGAATACAACCAGCTGACCGTCGATAACCTCCCTGCGGGAGCCTGAGCAGAAGACCCAATTATACTGAGTCTAAATGGGCCAACTAGAGAACTGTGAGATAACAACTGGGTGAGTTTTAAGCTTCTATGATTGTGAACAAGTGCAGCGTGCAGTGTTGGACCACTCATCAGAGTCCAGCAAGACAGAACAACTTCACACACCTTCCATGGAGCGGGTGCATCACTCAGAGAGAGGCAGCGAAGACCTGCAGAAGCCAAAGATCTCAGTGCTCTCAACATCTCAGGAAAGCTGTTCGGGTGGAGATAGTTTCATCTGCACGTGCCCCACTGGCACTGCCACTGAGGATGCTGCAGAGGTGCACACCCAGGTCATGGGGTTTGCTGGGCTACCCCAGGGAATGACAGCCTCTTTCTACAGTGGGAGCGGGACAAACCCGGTTTCTCCTTATCTCTAATATTACATTCCCAGCACATTCTCATCATTCTTGAAAACCAAAAGCATGATAAGGATGAACAGCAGTCAGGTTTCCATTAGTATAACAGATACCCAAGATAATCAATGTTAAAAAAGAAAAGGTTTGTTTTGGTTCACAGTTTTAGAGCTTTTCATCCATGCTCGATGCCACTGTACATCATCCTGTGAGGACATGACAGAGAAAAGCAGTTCACTTCACAACTCAGATGAATAAAAGAGAGAGGAAGGGCCTGGGGTCTCTCCATCCCTTGAAGGATATGTCCCCAGTAGGCCTCATTTCTTGAAGGTCCCACCACTTCCTAATAATGTCAAGAGCTGGAGACCAAGACTTTATTTAACATACGGGTTTTTACATGACTTTCATCCAAACCTTGGCAGAAGACAAACTTCATCAATTCAAGTCCAGAACTGTCCTGCAATGAGTGGGCTATTTGTTACTCAGTCATAGAACGCTAATACAATAACCAAACCAGATTTTCAGGAGAGGTTCAGATACATATAAGGATCTGTATTTGGAGACATCAAAGTCAGCTGAAAGTGGGTGTCCTTTGTGGTAGATTGGATGTATTGTCAGAAACTGATGAGTAACAAAAACGGCACATGCAAACTGAAAAACTGAGAGCAAAGTAAAACGGCCAGGTAAAATGCATGGATGTTGGAGAAGTGTACAGGGGGTGAGGACATTCCACGATTAGCAACCTCTGCATGCTAAGAAAATGTTCTGCCACCAAGCCACATTCCTAGCCCAAAACCCACTTTTTCACAAGATTATTTCACCCTATCTAGGTAAGATGCTAGCAGAGGGCAAAGGGAATATTGCCAGCACATGGACACACAGCCCACCCATCTATAAAGAGAGTTTTTAAATACAGACTTTGTTACCAGTATCCCAGATCAAGGTTGAGGGTTGTATGCTAAGACAGAAAGGAAAAATAAGCATCGTTCCT
Source organism: Hystrix cristata (assembly GCA_004026905.1). Taxonomy (NCBI): domain Eukaryota; kingdom Metazoa; phylum Chordata; class Mammalia; order Rodentia; family Hystricidae; genus Hystrix; species Hystrix cristata. Next base: position 32,228 of record PVJO010011592.1, on the reverse strand, counting down.
AAAAGAAATACATTAATTTACATTTATATTTGTACTCTTAACAGGACATTAGTGTATCATTTCTTTGTTTTGGTTCTTATTGCTCTGTTTGATCTTGAATTAGATGAAAATCTATCTTAAATATTTTACGGAAAGATGGAATTCCAAGATTAGCTAGGAAACTGTCAAAAAAAGGAAAATGAAGGAGAGTTACCTTACCAGGTGTAATAGCATACTATAAATGAATTAAAATGTAACTACAGTCTTGAAAATGTATAGAAAAGTAATTAAAAGAACAATTTAAAAATCCAGAAATAGATCCCAGTATATGTTAAAATTCAGACATATAACAAAGATGATAGCTTAATTTAGACAGTTAATGGTACAATGTTTAAAAAATAATACCTCTATTACAAGCCACACATTTATACAAGATGTATTTGGATCTTTATGTCACATGCAAAAATAAATTCCAGAAAAGATTAACAAAAATAAGCACACTAAAATATTGTGAGAAATTAGATAGATAGACGAGCAGGCTGAGTGATTAATAGACCTCTTTCATGAAGCATAGAAACCCAGAAGCACTATAAGAGAGGACATAGTTACTACATAAAGTAGAAAAAAAAATACTGCAACACACATGAAAAATTAAGTCAATAAAAATTTAAGAGATTGAAAAAATATTTATGCAACACAGCTGACATAGGATTAGACTAATAAAGATCACTTCTGAATTGATAATGAGAGACAACCAATCTGATAGAATAATGAATAAACAGAGTCCACCAAAAAATATACACATCGGGAAAGAAAAAACTTGAATAAATATTTTAATAATAGATTTATTGAGACACCACAAGATTAATACAAGTTACCTTTGGCCCCTACAATTACAAGAGGTACTCAAAGTGGTGGCCTTCAGCTTCCAGACATTTATTCATATGGCAAACTGCTGAAGTGTGTGTACATTATTTGGTGGACTCTGTATATGAATAATGAATATATATCACACATATAAATATGTGAATACACATTTACATGTTTGAAATACATTTTTAAAACTCCACTAGGATACATGATAAACTCTGAACAATGGTTACCTTTGGGAGGAATAGAATTTGAGGCTGTAAGTAAACACATATGTTCACACATGCATGTATAAAACTAGTGTGTGTTTGAGCTGTTTTTCATGAAGAAAATGAATGATCTAGACAGCTTACCTTTTACTATCTGCATATTACAATGATACTAATAATTGCATCAGTAATTACATATTGAATGTTTTTTAAAGCACAAGATAATTTACATTTGTAGCAAGCAGAATAATAACTCCATCTCCCAAAAATGTCCACATCAGAATGACTGGAATTTGAACGTGACACATGGCAAAGGGGAGTGAGATTACTAAATGGCTGACCTTCAAACAGATAAACTTTTATGGATTATCTCGTTGAGTTCAATGCAGTCCCTAAGGTCCATAAAAGCAGAAGTAGGAGACAAAAGAAGAGTCCATGTCAGTGATGAGAGCAATGAGAAAGAATCAACAGCTCACTGCTGGCTTGGAAGATGAAGGGAACGTGAGATTCCCCCAGAAAGTAGAAACCTCAATGAAGCAGACTCTCCCTCACAGCTCTGGAATAAATATCACTCTATAGACACCTTCCTTTTAACCAGCAAGACCCATTTCAGACTTTACAACTACAGAACTATAAAATAATCAGTTGGTGTTGCCCTAGGTCAGTAACATTGTGACAATCGGTTAGAGCACCTATAGGAAACTTTGCAACATATACTACCTCATTTAAATTTTGTAAGAATACTAGAAATTTATATGTAAAACTAAAGGCCCCAGTTTACAAATGAAGAAACCTTACTTCAGAAAATGTTTGGCAGTAACATCATCAGAAGATGTTGTCTGTGGCCAGGACTTGAATTAATTCCAAGGGAATCTAGAATTTCTTCCGTATACCACTTTGTATTCCCTGTCCTTGGACTTACGTCTGACATGCACTGACTCAGGTCTTGGTCCCTAGCACGCGGCTCATCTCCAGTGAGGCACTAAGAAATGAGCTTTAGAATTAGAGAAATCTCCATTTAAATCCACTTACTGGCTGTGTGACATAAAACTATCCAATTTGAGGCGATTTTCTCACCTATAAAAGAGGAGAAATAATTTCTGATAGGGCGAGAGAGAAAGCATTTAGTGAAATAACATATGAAAAGTTTCCAACACAGAGTCTTGTATAGATTTTGTTTTTAATAAATGTTATTTATTGTTAGTGAGGACTATTACTTTCTGGTAATGACTTGGGGAAGCTGTTTTTCTCCTTGATAAGGTTTTAGGTTTTGTTCCAAATTTTCTCCCATCTGTCAGGTCCTGATTCAGAGAAGGTGGTTTGTGCCTACAGCAAAGAATTACAACTACAAACTAGGGAACTATTAACGGTTACAAGTGTAGAGGAAGTGGCTTTTAATGGTGTGGACACCAGTGATCCATAATGTGAATCCACGAGCAAAAATCCACTATTAATCAAGTAAATGTATCCCATGGGACTACATCAGCGAGGAATAAAGTGGGGGGGTGCTCAGAAAATTTCTTTCTAAACTTATATGTGGTCAGTATGCTACAGGCACATAGAAAAGGCAGCAGGTCTGCAGAATGGCAATTGTGGCAGCCTTCTTTCTTCTGATCCCGAGGCCCCACGCTAAACTCTGTCTGAATATAATTTGTCTTTCATTCAATAAACATATTCTATTGGTCTACATACTTCACAGACTGCTACAAAATTTCTTTGAAAAGTTCCCTCAAGGCTTTCAGTTCTTGATCAGGAGGAATTTTCTTTTTTTAAAAATGTCCTTAAGGATGATTTATGAACCACTATAAATTTTTGAGGATTATCTAGAGAAGACCATTTATACTTCTTTTCATGGGTCATCGTGGTCCTGGACTGTCCAGTACCAGGTTCAGTGTCTGATATACTGAACCCGGATCAGATGAATGAATGAAACAGAAGAACAATGAATAAACTTGACAGTAAGACACAAGTGGGGTCATTAAAAACTCATTTACAAAAATAGATCCTCCTCTCACTTGAAAAGGAGGGCACATTCTCCAAAGACCCTAATTTAGTAGCCCAGAGTCTTTGGACTATCTTGACCAGTTGTATATGTGTTCCTTGTATTTTAGTAAACTAAGGTATGAAACAGGAAACCTTCCTGGGAGTTTTGTTCTAACCCAATATCTCAGAGGTAATAAGCGTTTACATTGCTAATGGCTTTTTCAAATGGTGTTGACACCCAAATGGGTTTGGGAGAACAGATTTTGCATGTGAGAAACACCATTATGACTCTTGCTTTTCCTAGGAAGTGTTTGTTTTTGGAGCGCCCTTCATTCCAGTGACCTTGGTCTTGCTTCTTGTTTCAGATTATTTGAGCCAGCTGCAGATGCGGTGAAACCAGCAGGACAGCCAAGCAGAATGGAACATTTACAGCAATAGCAATTTATTAAGATCATTATTATCAACCATGACACAGAGCTTTCTTAATCACATCTTTGATTGCTGTAATTCCTAATGATACTGTATTATTTGTACTGTAATATGCCAAAGTACTTACTACACATTACAAAGCTATTAAAGCACAAATCTACACAGCCATTGATAAAATGTTTCTAATTAGTTTTTATCATTCAAGTTGCATCTAACTGTTATGTCTGGAGGTGGACTGTGGGCTGCTGCCCTGCTAGAAAATATACTTCCCAGAGATCGTAAACCCAGCTACAGTAAAGAATTAAAGAAGCCAAGTTTAAATTAAGAGAAGACAATTTATTTAGAAGACTATTTAAAAGTGGTGAAAAGGGGGAAAGGGAGATGATAGATAGCTACTCCACCAGTAGGGAGCATTCCAAAGTGAAACATTCATGGGTCCTTCCTTATAGCCCCTTTTTATTGAGGTTTTTCCCCTTGGGTCAGCCCTTGGAATCTGATTGGCTCTTGGGCTTGTCCATCACCTCTGCCTCGATTTTCCTCAGCCCTGTGACCTTTGTCTTTTGGCAGAGGGCAAATTTATGGGCAGTTACCTTAGGACCAGGTAATACAGATGTAAGAGTCAAAAGGAAGAGTTTGTTTTCTTTATGTTAATCAGATTACTTGGGGTCTGCTGGGATCAAAGATGTGATACTAGGATTAAGGGTGCTAGGACTAAGGGTGGGAGTCCTACCTACTGTAAGGGCAGGCAGCCTGGATAAGATACAAAGGACAGAAAAGAGGCTTGTCTATCCCTGCTTGCCTTGCTGCCTCCTACCTGCCATCCTCAACTATTTCTCCTGTGGGATGCCTGTCTGCCATGCCACCCTGTCTTAGATCCAGCTGATCATGGACTGAAACCTCCACAAACTGTGAGCTAAATAAACCTTTCCTCCTTTAATTCTAGGTGTCCAGCATCTTGTCTTAGCAGCAAGAAAAGTAACCAAGACACTATCCAAACCATCAAATCATGTGCTTGTAATTCCAGTTTAAAAAGTCATAAGGCATGGAGTCTCCATAACACCTTAGTCTGTTTTGGTTCTTGATCACCATTCTGCTATTAAGTTTTACTACAAATTGAGTAAGTTATAGCAAATTATACATGTACATATTGGAATATATCCTTTTATTAGATAAAATATTCATACCACCTTCAGTAAACCAAAGCTGCATAACAGAATTCATTTTTCAAGACTTAATACTAAACTTTCCTAATTCCTTTAGCCCCTTCCTACAATTAATATTGCCATTGACTTTAAACCCTTTTGGCAATCTTTGATCCCTAAATAAAAATTTCATCATTCATATTTAATAGAAATGGCAACAAATAGAATATGAGGAAAGGAGTAGAAATAAGGACTACTTCCCAGCTTTATTATTAGTTATATTCATAAACACTAGCCAAGTTTATTGACTGCTTAAATTCAAAATTAGTCCATAGGAAAGGACTTTAACTACAAAGTGAGCTCCGAATTAACTCGATGTTCCTAACCTTTAATATTTCTTTCTTTAACTGAAAGCTCATCGATAGAGTCATGTTCCACAAAGAAACCTGGAGGAGTCTGAAATATTTAGGTATAGTGCCCTCGTGGAAAACAAACATGGAAAGACAAAGGGTGATGTAGAAGATGTGGCTAGACAGAAGTGCCTCAACATGTGACGTAATACTGAAAACAAAACTCCTACAATCAAATTAACTGAGATGTAGTAATCTCAAATTGTGTGCTAATAACTGTGTTTATATACTTTTATTTGAACATCTTGAAACATATATAAATATTACATATATATATATATATTTGTGTGTGGATTCAAACCTGAGGTCTTGTGCATGGTAGGCAAGCATGCTAGCACTGACCTACATCCTTAACTGGTTTAAAATATGTTGACATATACATTTTGTGCATTTTTATTGTAATTAAGCAGCGTACAAAATTAGTTGATAGTAAGACTTTTTAATGAAGTCACAGGCTAATGAAATTTCTGACCTCGGATGTATCAACATATTAAGGAAGTCACTTAACCTTTCTAGGCTTGTTTCATGTGTTGAGGTGGGCGATAATACATAAGGCTGTTATATAGATTGAAGCGATAATACCTGCGCATACTGGTTATGTGGTGAATATTCAGCCATAACAAAGTTTCTAAAATGCTTGTATTCAAATTTAGTTTGTCCGTGAAAGTTTCTTCCAATGTTGGAAGCTTCTTATGTAAAATAGATGAACTCTGGGCTGCTCTGTGTGTGGTCCAAGTGGAGCTTGAAACCATCTGACCTCACTCTCTCCAACCCCGTCTCCACCTACGTGACCCCTAAAGGGCTCTGCAGATTACAGCCTGGAAAGTAGCCTGCTGTCATACAGCGGCCTTTCTTCAAAATGAATTATTGAGCAAACAGATGACTTGATATACAGAGTTCCTTATCTAGAATTTATTTCACTTTTTATCAGTTCTTTGGACATCAATGTACATACTTACTTTAACACTACATATTGTGCCGTTTAAACTCTGTGATGAGTTTTAATATTTTCCACTTCATGTTCCTTAAGTTGGTAATGCTCTTCATGGACTCCCTCTAGCTGGAGAAGATCACATGAGAGCATGGCTTGGCAATCCAGGGGCATCTTTATGCAGATTAGAAAAAGCCAACTTGCTTTGAGCAAACGTAGACCCCAGCCATGTGTGGCTTGAGCAACGGTTGGGTTTCAGCCCACCTTCAGCCCTTGGCTCTGGTCTTGGTTTAGGATAGCCACAGCCAAGGCCTTGCCTGACTATGCTCCAAAGCCTTATTTATATTTTATTAACATTATTAACTCCGTCTCTAACAAGAGATATTTTAGAAACGACAATGAGCTTAAGTTTATTCTAGTCTTATCGAAAGTCTCATTTCTAAGACAATTCTAAGCACAGGAGATATTTTAAAGCTATTTTTACACCATTTGATTATTTTTTTTAAATTTTTTTATTATTTTTACCAAGAACATGTATTGGTACATTGTATACCTAATGATCATAATCAACATGGTTATTTTGTACCTGTACATGATACATCTTGGTTTTCCCCCCTCTTCCCCCCTTCCCTCCCCTCCCTTCCATTCACTCACCCCTCCCTATTTGCAACAAGTGTAGCTACACTTTACCATTTTTTCCCCTTTCATCTTACTTTTCTTTTAACCTTCTTAAAAAAGATGTGGTTTTCCTACACAACGGAGTACTACACCGCCATAAAAAAGGATAAACTAGAGTCATTTGTATGTAAATGGATGTTCCTGGAGAACATACTATTAAGTGAAATAAATCAGACACTTACTAGTACACCATTTGATTATTAAAGAGACTTTTTATGTCAAAAATTTCCCCGAAATATTCTGAGTAATATTTTTTCAAATTCCTAACAATGGCCTGGTCAAGAGGCTGAAAAGTGAAGTCCCTTTGGCAGGTGAAGTGAGAGAAATATGCTTCCTGACATTAACTCTGCTTGTCAAGAATAAGTTTTAAGTTGTAGAGCATTGGTGAGGCTTAGGGAAGGGTTTGGGGAGGGTGTCCCATTACCAAAGATAAAGGGAAAATTTATTCTGTGCATAGCAAATAAATATGAAACCACTGGTGGTGGGAAACTAAATTTTTATCTTCTAGAGGTGTGTGAGTTTGAAGCATTGGAATGGGAAAGGCAGCATAGAGTTGGTAAGAGCGTTAGCAAGGCATTACGAAGGTCCACGTTTGAAATACAGTTTATTCCACAATTAATCGTTTAAATTCAACCTGCCTGCACTCTGGGGTCTTTATTTGCAAAATGAAGATAATATCATCCTCACACAATTGTTGTGGAGAATAAATAAGATAATCTATATGACATTGCCCACAGCCTAAGAAATATTACTTCTTTCTAAGTGATTTATTATTTAAAACAATTTAATCTGAATCTTATCTTCATTCACTTTGAAGCCTGGAGCACACGAGCTTGCATAAAAAAACCTTTCATGATGATGGAAATATTCTATATTTGTGCTGTTCAATATGGTGGATATTGGGCACAAATGTGGTCAATATGGTTAAGGAACTGAATTTTTTAATTAATCAAATTATACTAAAACACTTCACTGAAGTGTGACTGATGTACAAAAAGTTGCTTATATTTAAAGTATATATTTCAGTGAGTTTGTGAATAAGTATAACCATAAAACAATCACTACCGTCAAGGCCATAAACCTCGCACCTCCCAAAGTTTCCTCTCACTTCCTCAATAATTCCTCGTCTCCTCTTCCTCCTCCTTCAGCTCCTCCTAGTCCTCCTCCTCCTTCCATTCTTCTTCTCCTTCTCTTTCTTTTTATTCTTCAAACACAACAGTACCTACCACTTACTGTTTTAAGTGTGCAATACAGTACTAGGAGCCGTGGTTACTATGCTATGTGTATGGTACATCGCCAGAATTCATTACCTTGCATAACTGAAAATTTTGTGTCCTTTAACCAATAACTCCTTATTTTCCTCTTCCTACTACCCCTGACATCCACCAACTCACTCTCTGCTTCTTTGACTTTCAGGTATAAGTGAAATTACATGGCATTTGTCATCTGATGCCTGGTTTTTTTCACCTAGCATGACAAATCCATTTATCTAAGTCTACTCATGTTTTTGCAAATGGCTGGATTTATTTCCTTTTTAAAGGTCAATAATATTCTATTGAACATACCTACCACAATCTCTTTGTTCATTCATCCATTAATGAGCATTTAGATTATTTCCACATATAGGCTACTGTGAAAAAATATTGCAATAAATATGGGAGTGCAGATATCTCTTCAAGTTCTTGAATGCAGTTATTTTGGGTATATTCCCAGAAGTAAGACTGGTAGATTGTAAGGTAATTCTATTTTCAGTAATTCTATACTATTTTCTTCAATGGCTGTCACAATTTATATTTCCACAAACAGTGTAGAATAATTCCCCTTTATTTAGATCTGTCTTAGTCACCTTCTCTTCACTGAGACACAATATCTGACACCCTCAACTTAAAGGAGGAGAATTTATTTTGACTCACAGTTTCAGAAGTTTCAGCCCACGGTTGGGAAGCTCAGATGTAGAAATGGCCTGGCGGAGGGCCTGTCACAGAGGAAAGCTGCTCACATTGTGCCACCAGGAAGCAGAGAGAGAAGGAAGGAGCGGGAGGGTGAAGATACAACCTTGTATGTCATGCTTCCAGCAACCTCTTCTTCCAAAGAGGCCTGCCTCCTAACAGCAAATTCAGCTACTCAGCTCCACAAATGCGTGAATACTGTACACAGATGAGTATAGTGCCCCCATCATCCAACCCACTTCCACACACATGAGCACTTTGGAGGACACTTTAGATCTAAACCACACCGACATCCTTGCCAGCATTTATCTTCTATTTTTTAAATATTAGCAATCCTAAGAAATGTGAGCTGTTATACCATTGTTGTTTTGATATAAATTTCCCTGGTCCTGTTCTGCATGCTTTGTTGACCTGTTAGCCATTTGCATGTCTTCTTTTGAGAAGTGTACTTTAGGGCCTTCACCTGTTTTTAAAAGGGTGAATTGGGGCTTTTTGCTATTGAGTTGAAGGAATTCCTCTATATTTGGATATTAACCTTTTAGGAGGTGTATATTTTGTAAATAATTTATACTGTTCTATACATCATTTTTTCTTTTGCTGTACAGAACCTTTGTCATTTAATATAGTCTTACTTGTTTTTGTTTTGCTTTATGTTTGCCTACGCTTTGGAGGTCACATAAAAAAAATTAAAAAAAAATTTTAAAAAATCGCTACTTACACCAACCTCAAGGACATTCCCCCCTTTGCCTAACACCAACCTCAAGGAGATTCCCCCTTTGCCTAGGGATGTTACAGCTTCAGGTCTTGCATTTTAAGTCCTTAATTTATTTCAAATTGACTTTTTTCTGCATGGTATAAGAGAAGAGAGCCTCATTTTCATGTTCCTGTCCGTATATACGCATTTTCCCAGCTCTACTTATTGAAGAGACTCATTTCCTCGATACATATTCTTGGTGTCCTTGTTGAAGATCATTCGACTGCATACACACAGGTTCAATTCTGTGTTCTCTCTTCTGTGCCATCAGTCAATATGTCTATCTTTACACAAAAATAGTACAATATTATAAATTTGGATAATAATTTGAAATGAAGAATTTTGCTATTTCCAGTTTTATACTTCTATGGCAAAAATTCTTTGGATACTCAAAGTCGCAGTGGTGTCACAAGAATTTTAGAATTACTTTTTCTATTTCTATAGAAGATACCACTGGGATTCTAATAGGAGTTACACGTACGATGTGTGCATAGTCTGTACACTGCTTTGGGCTATACAGATTCTTAACACTGTATTCCAAATTGTGAACTTTGATTAATTAATTATGATTTTAATTCAAATAGACTCATGCAGTTAGTGGTTATGGTATGGCACACTGCAATTCTAGAATAAAATCTAAACCTTTAATGTCCTATAAAATCCAGACTTGAATAAAATCCTGTTTCCAACAGAACAGTCATTATAAATAAATCTTTTCTCAGTGATAATTTTCTAAATAAGATTCTTTTTTTTCTCCAAAAACCTTAGGAATGTGGATTCTTAAATTGAAATTTATAGGCCTTACCAACACCTAAAATTATATGACAATTGTGTTATTTGAAGTATATTTTTTCTGGAAAGCGAATTCATGCCTGTAATTGAACTCTAAAAGAAGATTGTGACTAAATAAATAAATAAATAGACATGGATCTAAATTTCTTATACTTGCTGTTATGGCTTATATCTATACCTCCCCCCCCAAGCAGTCATAGGTGGGGCATTTCAGGGGTGGCTGGATCCAGGGTGTGTGATACTGGGATTAAGGGTGCATGATTACTAAAATAGTCCTCCAATTGGTTTATCATAGTTCTGGGTGTGGATAATGGGAAGGCCCAGTCTGGGTGTGTGTGGTACCACCCAAAATGCTGGTAGCCTGGGTGGGATAAAAAGGAGAGGCAGGCTGCTGCTACCACTCACTATTTTGCTGGCTTCTGCCTGCTCTGCCATGGACTGTTTCTCCTCTCTGATGCCCTTCTGCATGCCACCCTGCCTTGGAGCCAACCGGCTATGGTCTGAAACCTCTACAAACTGTGAGCTACAATAAACCTTTCCTCTTTTAACTTTGGGTGTCGGGTATTTTGTTTCAGCAACAAGAAAAGTAACTAAGACAGCTGCTATAAGTTTAAAGTGCCCAAACTATTTTAAAAAACAGAGGTGTTCAAGCTACTGCAAGAGCTCATGTAACTCTAATTTATTATTTCAAATGCTAAAGTAAGAGCAGAACAGGAAATGTTGCAAAGAATCAGTGGTTGGGATCATATCCTATTAAAAAAACTTTTGCACAGCAAAAGAAATCACCAACAGAGTGGGGTGATAACCCAAAGTGGGAAAAAACTTTGCCAGCAGTTCCTCAGACAAAAGTCTAACAGCTAGAATATATAAAGAACTCAAAAAAAATCAGACCCCCCAAATTTAAAGACCCAGTCCAAAAATGGGCATCTGAAATGAATAGACACTTCTCAGGTGAAGAACTACAAATGGCAAATAAATATATGAAAAGATGTTCAACATCACTGGTCATTTGAGAGATGCAAATTAGAACAACACTAAGATTCCATCTCACTCCAGAAAGAACAGCTATTATCAAGAAATCAACCATTAACAAATGCTGGTGAGTCTGTGGGGAAAAAAGAACCCTCCTCCACTGTTGGTGAGCGTATAGGCTGGTCCAACCACTGTGGAAATCAGTGTGGAAATTCCTTAAAAAACTACAACTAGATTTCATTTGACCTAGCCATTCCTCTTCTTGATATTGTCCCAGAAGAATTAAAAATATCGTATCACAATGTATGCACAACCATGCTTATAGCAACACAATTTGTAATAGCTAAGTCTTGGAAACAACCCAAATGCCCAGCAACTAACAAATGGCTAAAGAAGATGTGGGGTTTTTTTATATAATGGAGTACTACTCTGCCATAAAAAAGGATAAACTTGAAACATTTATAGGTAAATGGATGAACCCTGAGAACATACTCAAGGGAAATAAAGAAGACACACATGAGTACATATTGCATTGTTTCTCTGATATGAGAAACCATAAGTGTGAATAAGGACAAAAGGGTATAATAAATATTGTGAACAAGAAAGATAATATTCAAAAGGGAAGAGAGGTAGAGAGGGAGGAGGGAGAAGGAAGGAAGGGAAAAAGAAGAGGAAAGAAAAACAAAAAAAATGGAAAATTCTAAATGAAGCTATTGTAAATAAGGAGGGGAAGAAGAGAGGAAGGGGAGTGGAAGGGAGGGCTGTGGTGGGGGAAACCAAGATATAGCATGTAAAGGTACAAATTAACTATGATGAATGTGATCATTATGTGTATCTACAATGTACCAATACATGTCTTTGGTAAATAAAAATTTTAAAAAATTAAAAAATAAATAAAAATAAATTTTAAAAAATATGAGCAGAATTTCAGTAAAAACGTATAAAATATGGAATTCACAGAATAGTTCCATTCCTGTATTCAGATCATAACTAGTAAAAAAATTATTGTATTTAATTACTTGTTTATTACATTTCAATTTCACTAAATTCTTTTTAAATGTTAAAATAGTACAGAATAGTACAGACATACAAGACTAAAAAGTACAATTCTCTCCTGTTTCTAACCCTGTCTCTATGCTTGTTTCCCAGCGATAACTATGTTGATAGTTTGTGGCATATCCCTACAGGCATCTTTTCATGCAACTAAATATATGCTGTACTTACACACGCACGCACGGGTTTGTATGTACAAAAATTCTTCTGGACTGTTTGTGATAAGTTGAATAATGACCCTGAAAAGTATCCACATTGAAATCTCTGGAACCTGTGAACATTACCTCATGTGGCCAAAAGAGCTTTGAGGTATGATTAAATATAAAATCACGAGAAGAGAAGATTATCCTGGATTTCCAGAGTGGGCCTGATGTAGTTGTGTGGGTATTTAGTAGAGAGAGATCAGAGGTTCAGATTTAGGAGAAAGAAACATGATGGAAAGAAGATGTTGGAGTGGTTTCAGGAAATGTCTGTAACATAGTGCAGGCTTTCCAGAACCAGAGCAGGCAAGAAAACTCCTCCTTGGGGGCTCCGGATGGGTAACAGCCCTACTGACACCTGGAGTGTAGAGAACTGACCTCCAGACCGCTAAGATAATAAACGTGTGTTGTTATGTTACAGTGTAAATGAGAAACTAGTATTCTGTCACTTTTTTTACACAGTGTAATCCACGCTCCCCTGTATGTAAACGCCTTAGTACACACATTGTCACTCCGTTCTTTTTGGTAATTGCCTGTAACAGCATCTCTTTCTTTCATGCTATTATACGCAAGGTTTCTATGCACTTCCTCAGGCATGTATTTTTGAAGAATCCATACTTTTTGTTTTGTGGAAGAGATGACTGCAGACAGGCACTACTTGGCGAAGAGGGAAACGTGAACAAGGTAACTGCGTGGCTATTCGGAACATTTTCCCTTCTCCCTACAGAGTGTCTCACTCGGCAGAGACTGCGTTTTACTGTTCCAAAGCCACTTGGCCCTGTTGTGGGATGCTCAGGCCAATAAAATGTCTATAGGAAGGTGGAAGGGTGTTGCACCTCTGAGTGGGCACTTAAGAAGCCAAAGCACACTTCTTCCCTTTCCTTGCCATGAATGCCCTTCACAGAGGCTGCCTCATTAGCCTGGTGCCAACTACACTGAATGAATGTGTTGTGTAGTGGTAGCGAGACAAATGCAACAACAGTAAGCCTTTGTGGTTGTAAATGACTATTGTTTGAGGATTCTAAGACACCAGAACTGTAAGCTTCCTGATTCAATATGTATCTTTAAATGTTCGCAATCACTACCAAATTGCCTCCCAAACATCACTTTATGTCCACCAACATTGTTGGAGGGACTTCACACTCTTGACACTGTGCCTAAGAATCTCTTCCAACATCTGTCTTTCTCATGAGAGAAAAACAATGTCCCACAGCTTTAAGCCAAATTATTTTATTTCTTGCAAAATTCTCTTATACACTCCTTCTCCAATTGTTATTTCTTCTATGAAATGTTCACGCGACCATTGTCTACTTTAGCTAGTTATCTGTCATTTTCACACAAACTTTCTGGAGTGCTCATATATTTTCTTTCTTGAGCACTTTTCTGGAGTGCTCAATATTCTTTTGGATATTATTGTTTATATATTATCTACATGTGTAATAATTTTTCTTTCTTTTCTTTGTGTTGGCTTTCACTGCACAGAAATAATTGGTGCATAAAAATTAGCTTCCTTGAATTAAAGCATAATTCAAACCTCACCAATCATTACAAAGATCATGGACATCTAAGCATAGTTCACCTAAAGGCCAGATGAGAACTGGTGACTGAAATGCCAAACTTTGAGTCAAACATGTCTAGGGTACCCAATAGATCAGAAAGGCAGGCAAGAAGAAAACACCCGTGTCCAAAAAACTAAAGGCTAAAAACATCAAAGGCTAAAGCAAGGATCAAAGTGAATGGAGAAACTAAAATTTATACAGTTATAATAGGAGTAATGATAACAATAAAAATTTGGTAGATTGGGGCTGGGGATTTAGCTCAGTGATTAGAGTGCTTGCCTTGCAAGCACAAGGCCCTGAGTTTGATCCCTGGCACCACAAAAAAAAAAAAGAATTAACACAAAAAATTTGGTAGGTTCATCAGTTACCATGAAAATATTTATAACCAGTGTACATGCTATATTTTTTCCCAAATGTAAACAATTTCTCTTAGCTAAGTTCCTAGGGGTAAGATCTTTGATTATAGTAGCACAAGCTAGGATTCTAAAAATACGAAAATAAAACAAAGAAATGGATATGTTATAATTAGAGAGGTTAATGAAAATCTGACCTACAGTCAATCAGAATATAAGATGTTCAAATGAATGAGTATAATGATATGGAATCCCAAGCCAATCAGAATGTCAGTTTTTTATGAAGACTCTTCTGCCTTGTCCAATTCTGTTCCTCTTGGCTTTTACAGAGCTTTCCTTCAGGTCTAACATTTATCAAGATGAAGCATATTTATTGTTTCACATATCCATGTTTCCTCTTTAGACATTAAGATCTCCAGATCAAAATTTATGTATTTTTTTATTCTTTCTTGACATATAGTTCATGCTTCTCACTCAAAATCCATTCATTGATTTCTTTAAGGAAAAAAAGACAATAGCTGTGTATACAGGCCACGAAAAAAATTATGTAAAATTGTATGAATATGTTTCTATAAATTAGAAGGTAACAAAAAATAAAAATACTTCTTGCAGTGTAATGAGAGCCTTATAAATGCCATTTCAAATTATTTCATAAGCGTTTTTTAATGCAAAATAAGACAAAGAAGACAACTGACATGATCCATAATTCTACCACGGAGATAATCATTGTTAACATTGCAGTCTGTTATTTGCAAATACTTTTGTTCATTTAGCGGTATTAAGATCATTATGCTGATAACGCTGGGTTTCTTTTTTTTTTTACTGTACTTTCCCTTGTGTTTTCATTTTAAGATGTTTTTGCCAATTCATTTCTAGGCCTCGAGAGACCTAAAGGACCTGCGCCACCCACAGCCACAGAACGAGGCAAATCAAAACTCTGAGAAGAGGTGAAAGACAAAACAAAATCTTGTTCATGAAAATAGGGTTAGGTTCTTTCAAGAAGCTTATGGTTTGGTTTTGTTTTTGAGTTTTAAGTATTTGGATTGGTTTGTTTGTTTTTCACGCATAATGATTAATGCCCAACCTTGATACTTATAGATAGAAGGATTGAGAACAAACAGCTGAGTAGGAAATGAGATGTTTTAGAAAGGATTCCTAAAAGAAAATTCTTGGAGAGAGGTGGTGGAATAAAGCTGTACCACTTACACACACACACACACACACACACACACACACACACACACGCACACCACATATATATGCTACATAGGCTAATCTGGCCTTCTTAAGAAATACATGTAGACGTATACTTGGGCATATTTACATCCGTTTATCCCAAATGCAAAATATATAATATAAGGACATCTGCAAACTGTTTACTTCTTTTGTTTCCTATTTGGATGCCTTTTATTTATTTTTCATAACTAGTTAGCCAGAGTATGGGTTCCAGGACCATGTTGAATAGAAATGTCAACAGTGACCTTTTTTGACTTGCTCCTGACCTTAGCGGAAATGCTGCCAGGTTTTCACTATTTAGTATGATGCTAGCCGTGAAGTTTTTATTTACAGTTTTATTATGTTGTGGCAAGCTTTTTCTATGCCTAATTTGTGGAAAGCTTTATTATGAACAGTTGTTGAAATCTGTCAAAAAATTTCTCTTCGTCTATTGAGATGATTATGTGGTTTTTATCCCTCATCCCATTAATGTGATATAGCGCATTGATTTTTGTAGATGGAGTCACCTTTGTGTCCCAGTATCAAATCCCATTTGGTTGTGGTGTAAAAATCTTTTAATGTGATATTGAATTGGGTTTGCTTTTATTAGTTAGACACTTTTTCTTCTATGTTCATCCAGAATATTGACTGTAGTTTCCTTCTCCTATAGTGTCTTTGCCTGGGTTTGGTATCAGTATAGTGTTAGCATCATAAAATGAATTTGGATTTGTTCCCAAATAAAGTATGGTATAAGCACACAATTGACTAAAAAGGAGGAAATCCTGACTTTCATGGCATAGATGAACCGGAAAGGTATTACTGTAAATAAAATAAACCAATCACAGAAAAAAAAAGATACAGCATGAATCCACTTACATAAGGATAAACTCATAGAATAGTAGGGTGCTTCACAGGAGTAGGGGTTGGGGGGAAAGTTATTGTTCAACAGACCTAAAATGTTATTTATACCAAATGAATTAGCTCCAAAGATTTGTTTTGTAGCTTAGTGCCTATAGCACCAATAACATATTGTATACTTAAAATTTTGTTAAAGAGGGTAGGTCTCATGTTAAGTGTTTTTATCATAAAAAAATTTTTGGAGATGGTGAATATGGAGAGATGATCATTTCAAGAGATGTATGCATACGTCTAAACTCATTAAATTGTATATATTAAATATATTTTTGTATATTAATTTTTATGCCTCAATGAAGCTATTAAAATACACTATAGCAGCAGATGTTATGTCTTACTGAACTGCAAAGCAAGATATTTCATATAAACCATTAATAGGCCATCACTATATGTTTGTCTTAGTCTTACCATAAGGAAACAAAAAAGCCCTTGGTGACAAGTAGATATGTTTTGCACATGAAAATTCCTTTCAAATCTTCTCTTTCCACGTCTAGGAATAACAGCAACCACCCTCGCCCTCCAAAGTCCTAACTCAATGGAAAGACACAGCATTTCTTAAGACTGTAACAAGGTTGTCTTCCGCCTAGATTAAATTACTTCTTCTGCTACAATTGCGTCTAGGAGGTAAAGATGTGAATATTCAACCCAGAAATAGAGCTATCTTAGGTGCTTTGAATGGCCAGTGTCCAGTTAACTTTATGCACTAGGGGAAATAGTCTGTACCTGCCTTGCCCCATACAGTAACCAGTAGCCATTGACAGTTATTGAATAATTTAAATATTCAAGGACTGAATTTTTATTTAAGTAGAAGTCATTCAAAATTAAGTTTAAATAGCCACTTGTGACTAATAACTAACCTTGGTGTGCAGTAAAACTGCAAGCAGTACTTTTGTGTTTATCACTGACCTTCCTTGATGTATTTATAACCTTCCTTGAAGGCTTTTCTCTAGCCTTCCTCCTCTGCCATTCCTGTGGGTCTTGCACATGTAAAGAGCACCATGACCAGCCTGCCCTCTGGCAGATTGCACAATGCCAGAGTCTAGGGAGGCATCAGCTCTGCACATACGGGTTTTATGTTTGGATACAGAAGTTCTCAGAACTATGTTTGGATACAGAAATTCTCAGAACTATGTTTGGATACAGAAGTTCTCAGAAAGTCTCAGAATGTCCTTCACCTGTCCAGGGTGGTTCAGTAATATTACATATTGCCAAACTGCTTCGTCCATAATTCAATACAGCTAATGAGACTCTGCGTACATATATATGAATTTATTTCTGAAAAGGAATATTGAAATACTAAATCAGCTCTGAATTATTGACTACAAATAGTCTGCTGACCCGAGAGTAAATATCCCAAGCATGTCCTTATCCCCAAGATCACCTTTTCTCTCATCTCTCAGCCCCAGCTGATCAGACCTTTCAAGCAGTTTCCTACAATAAGCCTCCGTATCTGCTTCTTGCTTGTCTTTCTTCTTTTGCTTAACCATCAGAACAAATGGCATAAAAGATTCAGGGTGATGAAATCAGCGAAATGAAACTAAAGTTACCACTGAGCTGCTAAGTAGAAGGGAAGAATTTCAGGAAAACCCTGGAACGGATGAGAATTAAGGTCAAATGAAGCTTATTGAAAGGTGTAACCACAAAGATCACTTCTATGCTTCTTAATCATGTGCTGTAAGGAAACTTTAATCCAGGGATCTTTTTTTCCTTTGGCTACTTGCTGTCTGCCTCTCAACTAGACTAGCTCAGCTCTGGCTATGGTGATAGCTTTGTGGATAAAGGTGAAGTCAGGGAAAACTAAGTTTGTTTTTTTTTTTCTTTTAAATGTGGCTTTCTTAGAACTTGAACCAATTAGAGGAGTAAATGAGAGACAAACTGCTGCCGGGCTCTGAATAGGAAATGATCTGTGAGTAAATTGAACAAGCACACAGACAGTAAATAGGCAGTTAGCATTCATTTTGGCAAATCTGCACCTGTTGGAGCGAAACTACAAAGAGAAACATGAAGAAGAATGACAGAGAAGCTCTGTCAAACACCCTAGTATGGAAAGATATTAAATCCTGAACTTCATATAAACCTTGGATGTAAATAAATGAAGCTGAAAAAAATTGCTAAGACTTTCAGAAATATGCAGTTCACAAAGTGATAGTGTTTAGCCCCTTTTTCTCTACCAGTTGTCTGGAAAGTTGTCACAGATTCAGTGCAGTTAGTAGTATTATTTGAGATAATTGTTGTCCTCTGGAATTAAGAAGTCATAATAGATCCTGGCAGGATTGTTCGCAAAGAAAATTACTTAAGGGATTTCCTTATGCACATCGCCTTCTGCTATCGCCTTTCTATTTCTGAGGATCCCTTGACCATCCCACAAAGACTGCTGGCTGTGAAGTCATTTGGAAATGTTAGGAACATGCTTTGGAACTATAATAACTCTGCTTTCTTGGGAAATGTGCCACAATCCATATGTTTCTGTCCTCTTCCTCAGGATTCCTTCGCTACCGTTAAGCAACTCAGGTGAATCAAATCTCTTGGATTTATGACTGTTCTTTGCAAGCTTTGGCTCCATTTTAACCCAGCCTTCTTTCTGGAGATGATTCCCTATGATAAAGATAAAATAAATATTTAAAAGTCTAGACTGTGGTGGCTTTTAGCCATGATCCTCTGATGCAGTGGGTATTTGGTTTGGGTTAATTACATGTGTTAGGAACACAGCTGCCTACATGAGTGAGTCCTCTGTGACAGAAGTAACCTAACCTTAAGGAATTGCCTCTTCTAAAAGCAATTTAAACCATGGAATAGCTCTGATTCTGAAATTGTTTACATACCCTCATTCAAAAAGCAGAAGAAGGAACTGGAATTACTTTCTTAGACTATGATTTATAGTTTAATTTCATAAACCCCCAGTTATACTCAACAGAATAGGTGCATTCTGTGAGATGCTAACAGGTATTCTCCATAAGCAATTAACTTTTAGGAAATTGTGCCTATTTACTCTGTATTTGAAAACTAACGGTGAACAACTTGGTGAAACTTACAAGAAAAATTACATTCTATCCCAACACCATTAACTCCACGAGGGACTTCATTGTTGCACGGTTTGTATTGTTTTCATTTAATGTATAGTTTGGAACTTGGTTCTATTCTCTCTCTTCTTAGAGACTCACATCCATTATCCATAAAAGGGCAACTAAACACTTCACTCAAATCTTGACTATCCTACGTATTAGCTACCCACCCTTCCAACTCAGTAAAAGTAGCTGCTCTTGGCCTTAGTTCAGTGACTTCCAGCTCCAATAGCTGGTTCCCTGGCAGGATTTTCTTCAATCAGCATCTTTACTTGCCTAGTACTACTTCCTTCCTTAGAAGAAATCCTAAGCCTGTCTTAAATATACTTGCCCATCATATCTCACTTGATCACACAGGGATCCAGCATGGAGGAAAATCTCCAGAAAAGCAAATCTAGACTTTTACAAGTACTGATCTCTGCAATTCCTTGAAAAGAGCTCTTCAGCACAGTTTGGTCTTGTACCTTAATTTTTTTCATTCATCTCAAACATTTCCATCAACAAGCTTGAGCAATTTGCTTCCTAAAGTCTAACAAACCGTAAAACAAAGTTCTTTTCCTTTTACGTAGCCTCCCAGTCATGAGTCTTCGTGGGCTGTCTTCCTACAATGACATCACTCATACTGAAACAGGGACCCTCTACACCAGTATGGCGTCATAATGGCAAATTAGACCTATAATGATCCTGTATACAAGACGGTCGCATTCTGAATTACTGAAATCTTTCTTGGTGAATATAATTAAATATCACTTCCTAATGAAAGTACTTCAACAACTCCCATTACATTTCAGATGAAATCATATTATTTAGCCTGCATAAGTGGCATTTTGTGATGTGTCCCTTTCTCTCTTTCCAGCCTCATCTCCACCTCACACTTGACATTCCAGTTACCCAAACTGCCCACTATTTCCGGACTAGTTCTCCATTATCAAAGGGAGTGCATTCCAAGACTCCGAGTGGAAACCTGAAAGCACATAAAACACCAACCATCTATGAGCAAGTTTTTCCTATTTATTCTTACTGTAGATCTTAGCAGCTTCGGCATATAATTTTTTCTTTCCTCATGAAATTGAGAACTTTCACCTTTTCATTTAAAGGAAGCACTTCAGGGCTTCTCTTTGGCATATATGAATTGCCGGCATTATTACTCTTACACATTGGGGCCACTGAGTAAAGTACAGATTACTTGAACATAAGATTTGTAATACTGTAAAAGTTGCTCTGATGACCAAGCTCTCGTCTAAATGAGTAATGAGTAGGAGCATGCATAGTGCGGACACTCTGGGCAAAGTATCCACACCCCGGGCTGGATGGAGCGAGTTCAAAATATCATCATGGTTACTCAGAATGGTGCACAATTTAAAATGTACAAATTCTCCATCTCTAGAATTTTCTATGTGCTATTTTCTGACTAGAGGTGACTGTGAATGACTGAAACTACAAAAAGGAAAACCACAGATGGAAGTAACTTCTCTATATATTATGTTCTTTCTTCTTTTATCGCATGCTGTAATAATAACGGACATTTGTACTGCACTTCTACCTGTCAGGAACACGTTAATGCATTGAGTTTTACAAAACTATAACACAGGCAGTTTTATTTACCATGTTTGCAGAGTAGGAAATTAAGCCCAGAGAAATTGGGCAAATAACTACATGGGGACGACATAGTAGAGGCAGCAAGTATCCAGAGAGTCTGGATCCGAAGTTCCTTGCTCTTAGAATTACACATCCATATATTCCTCCGACTCTTGTCACACCTCTCTCCGTGTTCAGACTTATTTCTGCACTTCTATATACGATCCTTGCTCCAATCTGCTTTGTGTTGTTAAAACGAAATACCCAAGACTGGGTAATCTATACGGTGCAGGAATTCATTTTTCACAGCTCAGGAGGCTGAAAGTGCAAGGTTAGCACACTGACATGTATAGGTGCAAGCTGAAGGCTCTCTCTGCTTCTGTGATGATGCATTAGTGCTGCATCCTCTGAAGGAAAGAACTCTGTGGGCTCACGTGGAGGAAGGGATGGAAGGGCAAACTCATTCCAGCAAGCTCTTTTATAATAGCATTAATCTATTACAAGGGCAGAAACCTGATGACACAAATGTCTTCCCAAGTATAGCCCCTCTCAGCACTGTTTCATTGTGAGTTAAGTTTGCAACACGTCAGAGTTGGGACATGTTTATATCATAACCATCTCCATTCACACTAGTTGTTTATGTAACCTGAACACTTTCCAGTGTCTGACGTAATTCAACCTCTGCGTGGGGTGTCATAAAAAAGTACAGCCCAGGAACCAAAAGTAATTACAGATAAACTTCGTTCTTTACTTGTAACTTGCAGAAAATGCAAAAATAAATCTAATTAATGATTCACGGGTCTCCAGTAACTCTATCTTGTGCAACTTTATTTGCTCAGTCCGCAAAGCAGCAGCAAGGCCTCTCACTGAAATCCCCGACCAAAAAGGAAAAAATCCCAATGCTCAGACCACGGGGCTCTTTCTTTCTGTCCACTGCATGTTATCTCTATCTCCATTTTGCCTTGTACATTTTCTGGGTTTTAAAATATTTTGTACTGTAAAGAGAAGTCTTTAAGAGATCTCTCCCATTTTAATGAATGCCGATCCCATCACACCTCTATCCAAGGCACCTACAACATTATGCATTCTCACTCACCGCCCAAGAATACTTTATTCCAATACTGTCTCTCATGTGGGAAAAGTTAAGTGACCATTAACTCTCTTCCTGATTAATTTTAAAACCACAGTGTTTCAATCAAGGCAAAACTAAACCCAAGAATCAAGCTGATAATATTGATAATATGCACTTATAATTATATATTTTGGTTAACTATAATATCTATTATTACACTAATAAAATGTATGAAAATCCTTAACAAGTCAAGAACTGGGGGCAGCTGCAACTTCGGCACTTGCCATTTCACAACTGTCCACAGGCTGTGCAAATTAATGTGTAAAAGGAGCTACACAGAGTGTCAGGAACCTATTTTTTGCATAAAACCATGGTATATTTTTAGATTAAACGCTACATTTCTATGCAAGACCGAGGATTATATGAATACAATAATTAGCTCTACATAAAAGTGTGTAGTGCAAAACGTGGAGTACCTGAGAGTAGCCATGATTAGTAGGAACACACACAAAGTATTTACATAGCAAAACTCAATATACAGGTTCCATGCTGTATAAAAAGTGTGTCCTCAGGCTGGGGATTTAGCTCAGTGGTTAGAGTGCTTCCCTAGCAAGCACATGGGCCTGAGTTCAATCCCTGGCACACACAAAAAAAGTGTGTCTTCTAAATACAACTTTCCTTTTATTTTTGGATACAGTGCTTGAGGCAAAGGTTGACATAAAACACATTTGGCTCTCCATAGACATTCTGCATCATCAGATTCAAACAGCCACAGATAGAAGTAGTCAGAAAAAAATTGTTTATATATTGAAAATCTCTAGAACTGTGGTTATTATTCCTTAAACAATATGGTATAACAACTATATACAGAGCATTCCATTATATTATGTATTATGAGTAATCTAGGAATGTTATAAAGCATATAAGAGAAAGTATATAGGTTGCATGCAAATACAATACCTTTTATATAAGGAATTTAAACATCTGCAAATCCTACTATACATGGGAACCAGGTCCTGGAGTAAATCTGCTGATACCAAGGGACAACTGTAGCTAACATCACTAAGTTTGTAGAATGAATAAACCAGTAAGTCTATCCAAGAAGCAAGGGAAGAGATCTAGTGTACTACAAGGAAGGAAATACAAGTCAAGCCCAGAGACAGGGAAGGGCCTTAGTTAACACAGGTGCCAGATTCCAGTTCACACAGAAACCCTGGACACCCTGGACCCCAAGTTGTGTGGAGAAGTGGTGAGAGTGAGCTGAAGCTCTGAACTTGCCCTTTTTAGTCTTCCTTCATTCCACTTGGGAGTCAAGAGAACCAGATGGGATGGTCTGAAGACTGGTGGGGATCGCCCTGAGATTTAGTCTTCCTTGGGCAACCCAGAGCCATACCTAACCCCACTCTCACAGGCTCTCTGGAAACCATAACCTCTTCTCTGCTCATCTTTTTATGAACGCTTTCATTCTGCCTCTTTTCTCCTTCCCACCACATTCTATTTCTGGATTCTGACTTTTCTTCCATAATTCCTGTTAGCCGTCATTATAAATGCCTTGCTTTTTATGGATTTCCAATTATGCAGAACTTTGTACAAAATTTTTATTATTTACATGTAAAACACTGCATTTTATTTTAAGTATGGAAACCTAAAAGCCACACTTAACCAGAAGTATGTATTTGTAGAAACTAATCCTGTCAGATGACAGACGATACCTCCGTTTGCCAGCTAAAGTGGCACTGCCATGTGGCAGTCACAAAGTCAACACAGTTCATTTAGCCTGCCAACTTTGGAACACTGTGATTCTGAAAAAAAAATAATTCAAAACATTTGCATAGTTTTGTACTATATTCATAAAAATTAGAATTCATTCAGATTTTAATGGCACAACTTTGAATTTTCATATTTCACAATTATATCCATAAGTTTATATGATACAAGATGCTAGGGTGACTTCTTTTGGAGGTAAACTGGAAAAAATTCAAGATCTAAAGAAGTTGAGAGCAATAAATATGTATCCATTTACCTGTGATGTGAAAGCTATTCTTTTATTTATTGTTTTACTGATACATGTTTATAGGGCATAATGATTACATCACTATGGGGAGTTGGTTTATGTACTTGACACACCAAAATTCTTTTTTAATCACCTCCTCCTCCCTCCATCTCTTGCACACCTCTCTCTGTCTCTGTCTCTGTCTGTCTCTCTCCCTCCATATATATATATATGTATTACATGATATTGTACATCATATAGTATTATATGATTAGTATCATGGAGTATTATACAATTATGTTCCTCCTGTGGAGTTGTTATATGTATTCAGCACATCACACATCACAATCCCTCCTTCTTTAAATCTTATTTATCTCATTTTCCTCCCCTCCATCTCTCCTCCCTCCATCTCTTGGTTCCTTTGAGGAGGCAAATGACAGGATTCTGGGAGTGACTTGACAAATAAGTGAGAAATGAGGACTTACCAACCTGCAAGATGATATCCAGGAAGCAGCAGTCAAAATATCCTGGAAGAAAGGGCCCTTATTATTATGTAATTCCATAGAAATTCTGTGTAATTCTAGGATTTTCAGGTGCTTAAAAATGCTTTCAAATATGAACAAGTCAGATTGTAATAGCAATAACAATCTTTTTCTCTTATATCTCCAATGATTACTAATGTGCATGCAAATTATTTTATAGGTTTGAGAACAATACACTGCTTAGGTCTAAAATAACATATATAACAAGAAATACCTATGATACACAACTAAGTTCCTATATTATAGAATAATTTTTTATAGTTTTCATTCTATTCACTCTAGAAAAACCTAGGGAAAAAAGTCAATAGGAGATAGTCAAGGAGAAACTTTATATACTTAAAATAGAAAATTTAGCAAGGTAGACTAGCTATTTGCATTTTAAAGTATTATTTAGAAACATTCACATATTGTTTAAAACATTTCTAGCATAAACCTGTGTGAGAAATAAGATGGCAGTGGTTTTAATTTTCACTGTAAAAGAGATATTACTAAGCTTATAGGGCTAGGCTAAGAAAGAATAGAGGTTAGAAAAAAATGGTGGAGTAGTGATCATCAGTAAAATACAGCCTGTCCAGACATCGTGAAAATAACAACTTGGTGAAGAAAAAAGGAGAAGAAAAAGTAGAACTCTGGGAAATAGGAAAGAGCTGAAAGAGAAATTATAAATGACAGTGAAGCTGGAGAAACTGAACACAATGTAGTGAAAAGAACAAAGCTGGGGCCGGGGATCTAGCTCAGTGGTTAGAGTGCTTGCCTAGCAAGCACAAGGCCCTGAGTTCGATCCCCGGCACCACGGGAAAAAAAAAAAAAAAAAAAAGAACAAAGCCATCTGGAAAGCTTACCCCAACTCCTCGGGAAGAGGACCTGCATCTTCAGATGGAAAGAAAGCCCTCAGGGTGAACAAATGGACAGGCTAGCATTGCTAGCTTTAAGAAAAAGTACATGGCTATTGTAACTTGCAAAAATAGAATGGGGTTTTACTCCAAAAGTGGCTCTTTCCACATAGCATGCTAGAGATAGAGAAGATGCCCAGTGTGGTGCCCACCACATCTGAGTGTTTAATCAGGAACAATTTGCAGAAGAGGTTGATTCACTTCAGGGTTCCCAGTATTACCCTCCCACAGTGACTAGGTGAGACATGGCCATAAGAGGCAGTTGCAAAATGGCTGAAAGCGGGACTTAGATCCCTTGAGAAGTTTAAACTAGGGCCAGGAATGACCCAGTGCCCCACCCTTCGTGGTGAGAAGCCAGGTAGAGCACACATGGCCTTCAGAATTGGCTGGGACTAAATGTGCTGACACTAAGTGTGGTGATCTGCTTGAACCCTCATCCTGCTGCCTACAACCAGCACAGATCAGTTTCTGATTGTTTTCCTTATCTACCCGTGAGAGCAAGGACATGCCTCAAATTGGATGGTTGCCACAGCCCAGAGTGCACAGACAGAGGGACCTCTGCAGGGGACTGAACAACTCACAAACACATAGGCTGTAAAACTAGGCAGTGAAAACCACTGCTCACTGGATTCCAACACTGCAGATCCTGGAAGAAACCACTTATTCAAAAACAGAGGAATTTTTTGACTCTTTTTGAAAAAGTTTTTTTTTTCCTTCTTCATTTTCTTTTGGAATTTGGTATTTGGTTTTTCCCTTTTTCATTTTCTTCTTCTTTTTTGTTCCTTTTTCCTTTTTTCTTCTTTGTTATTTTGTTTCCTTTCCTAATTCTATTAATTTTCTTTACCTTACTTTTCTCTCCTCCTTCTCATCTTCCATTGCTTAATTTTTTCAATATTTCTTTTTTCATTTCTCTGTTCTCTATCTATTCTGTCTTTCCTAGTATAACCATTAAGCTTTATTAATATGCTATTACTATTGAATTATTTTCAATACTATGCTATTACTGTTGAATTATTTTCTATTGTTAGTAGAGATACAGTTACTGCATTTAGTAGATATTCACTGTATGCCAATGATTGGTGTGTTTTAGTGTTTATGTTATAATTATAGATCTCTTTGTATGTTTAAGGGTGGTACATTATTGATTCTTATGCTATGACAATATTCAGATTATCTTTGATGTTCTTATTGTTGCTGATCAATGCTATTATTGTTGCTATTGCCAGGTTTGTATAGTTGTTGCTATTAATTGGTTTTCTCCATAGGCCAATATCTGGATTGGCTTTGTATCAAAAATAGTGGTTCATTCCCAGAGAATGGGTACTCAGCCAATTACACAGCACTGCTCCCTAATTTAATATAGGGATTTGGATCTTGGGACAGAGGCAAAGACCTATAAGTTATTCACACTCAGAATGTATCACTGAAAAGCAAACAGTTAGGGTACTTTCAAAAGCTTTTCCACCATAAGCACCCACAAATCTTACTGCATACACATACATACACATGCACACAAATAAAAGCATGAGAAGACAGAGCAGCAAAATGCCTCCAAAAAAGCCTTCAAATTTTACAAAGTTGATCCCTGGAGCACTGAGGGGGAGGAAATCAAGGCCACACAGATGAATTATTTGAAATGATAAAAGAGGAAATTAAAAATAAATCAATAATATGGTCAGCAAGCTCAAAGAAGATGCAGTATAAGAAAAAAAAATAGTAGAATTCTAAACAATACAATCATGTTTACAGAGACACTAATAAAAACAAAATGAGTTAAAGAGAACAATACAAAACATGCATAACCAAAAAAAAAAAAAAAAAAAAAAAAAAAAAAAAAAAAAAAAAAAAAAAAAAAAAAAAAAAAAAAAAAAAAAAAAAAAAAAAAAAAAAAAAAAAAAAAAAAAAAAAAAAAAAAAAAAGCATGACCAGTTCAGCAAAGAATTTGAGTCCATGAAAGGGTACCAAACAGAAATCCAGGAAACTAGAAAATCTACTGAAAGTATGAGCTGTAGACATGATTGAAACAAGAACAGAGTTCCAGAACTATAAAATTGGGGTGCTGTTAGTGATGAATTACTCAGATATACCTTGGAAACAAAAAGAAAGCATGAAAAATAGATCCAATAGCTGCTAGATGATGCAAAGACTGATCTAAAATTATATAGAATTAGTAAAACATCAGAAGAGCACAAGTGGCATAAAAAATCTGTTTATAGAAATAATAGCAGGAAACTTTTCAAATATGAGGAAAGAATTTAATATACAAGTAAGTGAGGCACACAGGACCCCAAATAACCATGATTAGAAAAGAACTTTTCCAGAATACATCAAAGGCAAAATCCCAGAAATCCAACACAAGAACAGAATCTTAAAATATGCTAGAAAAAAGCAACAAATTATTTATAAAGTTTAAATTAAATCCCTTATAATTACAAAAGACTTCTGAACACAAATGGTAAAGTCCAGTTGAACATGGAGTAAAGTGTTTCAACCCCTAAAAGAAAACAATTTCCAGCCCAGACTGATATAGCCTGTAAAACTATCTTTCAAAATTGGTGAAGAAATAAGGGTTTTCCATGACAAAGTGCACGTTAAGAAATTCATGACCACCAACCAGAACTCTAAAAATTTCACAAGGATATCTTTGAAAGACACAGTGAAGCCAGAAATGCTAAAATACCTACTAGAATGAATACACCAGACAGGGAGAGCAGTAAAGCAGAAGGGAAAAAGAGAAATCAGTAACAAAATAAAGCAGTGACAAGAATAATTCAATATCTTTCAATAATAACTCTCAATTTGAATGGTCTCGATTCCCCAATTGAAAGATGTAGATGGGCAGAATAGATCAAAACAAAATAGAACAATACTTGCATATAAGAAATACATTTAATCCAAAAAGAAATTCATAGAATAAAAATCAAAGGATGAAAACAGTATTTCATATAACAAGAACCTGAAAACAGGCAGGAGTAGCTATCCTGTTTTAAAAAGAAGTAGACTTCAAGCCAAGATTGATTAGAAAAGATAAAGAAGGTAATTATATTTTGATTAAGGGACAATTCAACAGGAAGAGGTAACAATCATAAATATGTATGCCCCAAGAACTAGCATATACAACTTCATAAAACAAACATTACTGGACATAAAAGATCAGATAAACGTTTATACAATTATAGTATAGTAGGGGACCTCAATACCCTCCTATCATAAATCGACAGATCGCCTGGACAAAAAAATCAAAAAAAGAAATAGCAGAGTTGAACCACACCTTATTAGACATCTACAGAATGTTCCATCCAATTTAAGAATACACATTCTTCTCAGCAGTACATGAAACTGACTCTAAAATAAATGATACGCTACCCCATAAAACATGCTTAAGTAAACCCAAAAGATTTGAAATTATGCCATGTATATATGTGATCATATTGCAATGAACCTAGAAATCGATTGCAAAAGAAACCACAGAAATTATGCAAACACATGGAAATCAAACAATGCAGTCTTGAGTAATCAGTGGGTCACAGAAGAAATGAAGGACAAAATTAGTTTCTAGAATCAAACAATAATGCCAGTACAACATACAAGAGCTTATGAGACACAATGAAAGCAGTCCTAAGAAAGTTCATAGACATAAATGCTCACATCAAAAAAATCAACTGAGTCCAAATAAATAAATATTACGTGAAATAAATCAGAAACACAAGCTTAAATATTGTATTGTTTGTCTTATATGAGAAACGCAAAATGTAAATTAAGAGCAAAATAAAAAAGAGATAATAGAAAATAGAGGGCTAGATCTTTTGCAAAAGGGAAGTGGACCAAGAGATGGAGGAAAGGGGGATGGAGGGGAGGGGAAGGTGATGAAAAGTTCAGATGTTCTATGTACATGTACCAAATCCCCACAAGGAATATAATCATTATGTACTGCAGCATGTACCAATAAAAATGAAAATTAAAAACAGAAGGAAGGGGAGGGGAATGGGAAAAGAAGCAGCAGCAAAATATATCACTACTGTACAAATCATCTACGATGAATGATATCATTATGTGTATCTAAAATGTACCACTAAAATAAAATTTTAAAAAGAAAGAAACTTTAAAACAGAAGAATCAAGGTTAAACTCAAATCCAAAGTTGAATTCCAAATCCTATTTATTGTCCTTCCATTATACCACACTGATGTTTTCGGATAGTTTTGGATCACACTGATCTTTTATGATATTTTAGGATGTAGGACAAGGAAGCAGAAAGGATTCAGCTTCTTCTGATGAAAGAAACTGAATTATCAAAGGCATGGTGATTTCTAGCACATAGGAAAATTTTAGACTGCAACAATCTCAGAATGATAGATGATGGGTAAGCCACAGGTGCACATTTAACTGAATTCAGTGAGAAATGGTGAGCCATCAAATCCTCAAATATACAAAACTAGTATTTATTGGAGTTCTTGCTACGTTTCAGAAAGTATTTTAGACATTAAAAACATGAAAGGGGGGGAAAGTTGGTTCTTGTTAGAAATATACTAATAAAGTAGTAGAGAGACATACATGGAAATAAATCTCTCCTGAAATTTAAAGGTTTTTGAACTAGAGAATACTATTAACCCATTTATCATGTTTTAAAAAGATAACTTAGATCAAGGATTGGTCACCCAGATACCAGTGTATAATTATACACTCCAGGAAATAGTCCACGAAGACTTGAGAGGGTGGAAGCGGATAGTGAAAGACAATAGATCTGAGATTGAGTAACCCTAAAGCATTTTAAATGCTTTGTGAGTGCAGAAAGAGAACAACTAGAAAATCTAGGGGATGGGATTTCAGATAAGGGCAGATGTGACGAAGACAGTGAAGAGTTTGTTTCTGGATATTGTCAAATGAGGCAGGATTTGATGCACAGATTTCTATGAGACACGTGAAATGCTGATGTAGAGTTTAGGAGGGAAGTTAAAGTGGAGGTAATCTCTTTGAGTATTGCAGTTAAAGCTATAAAAATAGAATGATATCACCGAGTGAGATCTTGAGAGAATAAGCTGAGAATAGAAACCAAAGAGTAGGTATCCTTGGGAGGTATGGAAACCAAGGGAGGTCAGTGTTTCCCAAGTGATAACAGATGAGTTTCACACAAGGGATGAACAACCTCCTCAAATATTATAAGAAGGCAGATAACTAGTATGAGAGAAAAGGTAATTTAATTTGGTTAGCACAGGACCATAAATGACCTTTGGGAAGGTACACTGAGCAGAACACGCAGGAGTCAGATAGCGAGGGATCAAAGAGGCAGTGAAGAGTGAGAAACAAACTGCTCTTTGGTGAAATAAAAGACAGAAAAACTGCTGCAATCAATACATAAGTGAGTACAGTAACTTTCTCAAGATATTCAAACAAAAATAGAAAAAAAAGAAAGAAAGACAGAAAAACACAAACTTTCTTTCCTACCCCTGGATGTTAGCAGATAAAAATCACTCAAGCAAGATTTTCCACGATGTCATTTTCATCCCACCTGTGTCTACTTACTAGGGTCTCTCCTGAGGGTCCATGGCAGCATGAGAACATGAAAATTTCTATTAGAGAAGAGATCCTTCATAAATGATTCTTTTTTTAAGTCTGCACATACTATGTCTTCCATATTTTAGTTAACAAGTAGGTCTGATGGACTATTAATTATTTTGGGGGGTTCCTCAAATAGGTAGTAAATTAAATGTCTTGTTCTGTTGCTGTTTGTTGTGGTTTGAGGGTGGAACTGACTATTACTTTTTGTAAAGACAAGGAGGAAGTAATATTTGTTGGTGGGAAGGGGTATTTGAAGAAT
Organism: Hystrix cristata; assembly: GCA_004026905.1. Lineage (NCBI taxonomy): Eukaryota > Metazoa > Chordata > Mammalia > Rodentia > Hystricidae > Hystrix > Hystrix cristata. The sequence goes on along the minus strand of PVJO010011592.1, from coordinate 878 downwards.
AAGCACCTCAACAGGAAAGAGAGTACACAGCAAAGCAAGCCTGCCTGAATGGGATACGGAAATGAGAAAAGGTGTTTAGCTTTACAGAAAGGGAATGAGGGAAAACAAGAATGGCATGTGAAGATAACGAAAGATTCTGCTACAAAGAAGAAAGGTGAATGAATATCATGCCAAGAAACCTTGCTCTTGATTATGTAAGAATAAACTTTCTGAAGAGATCAAGAAAGATTTAGGAATCAGAGCCTCAGGTTCTTGGGAAAGGTTTAGAAAAGTCATTGAAGTGGGAGCAGAGCAGCATCGAAGGTGCTTAGAGCATTCAACTGAGGTTCTGACTGTACTCTCCTTGTACAGGGCAAGAGAGGAAGAATCAATATATCATGTTCTGAATCCCGAGAGTTGCGTGGTTTGTTTGTATATTTCCCCAGAATCTTCAGGGATCTTTTCTTCTAAAGCCTATTACAGTACTTTCATTACAAAATAATCCAACAATACAATACACTCTTGTATCTGTGTTACAAACTCGTGTTTTCCTAGAATCAGAGAGAGAACAGTATTAGCTTTTCTATAAAAATTTCTGAAGTTTCTATTGCTGCATAACAAATTTTATCTAACCTAACAACTGAAAACATCTTTGTCAAATTTCTGTGGGTAGGAAACCAGGCAGAGCTTAGCTCACTACTCTGCTTTGGGCTCTCTCACAAGGCTGTGATCAAGATGTCAGCCATATTAGAATCTCATCTGGGTTCAACTGGGGAGGGTTTGCCTCTAAGGTCACGTGGTTTGGCAGGACACGGTTCTGGAAAAGTTGTTGGAGTGCAGGCCTCAAGTCCGTCAGGGCTGCTGGCCAGAGGGCAGCCTCAATTCTGCACCATGTGGGC
>PVJO010011591.1:0-58899 GCA_004026905.1 Hystrix cristata | reverse complement strand
ATAACTGTAAATAAGGACAAAGAGGTGTAATAGATATTATATAAAAGGAAGATAATATACAAAGGAGAGGAGTACTAGAAAGAAAGAAAGGGAAAAGCAGAAAGGCAACAAAGAACAGAAAAGGGAAAGGGAAAATATGGAAAATTATGAATAAACCTGCAGTAAATGGGGAAGGAGGGAACAGAGGGGAGGGGTGGGGAAGTGGGGGCAAAACCAAGATGCATCATGTACAGGTACAAAATAAATGTGATGAATGTAACCATTATATGTAAAATGTACCAATACATGTTCTTGGTTTAAAATTTAAAAAAAATTATGTTAAGAGAAAAAGTTCAAATAAACCCCTTTTAATGTTTGTGTGAGAGAGAAACAAAGGTAGGGAGAGACCAGTAATTATTTCTGAATGGGCTTTTATTTCCTTTTACTAGTTTATATCATTTTGTGACATTTCTATGATAAGCAGGCTTATCATAGAATAAGAGAGTAATAAGAGAGTAAAATAACAAAAGTAATTTGCCTTTATTTTAATGATGCCGCTTCAGAAAATGCTACTAGGCCAAGGCGAGCTGGAGCCCGGATTATGAAATCATGACTTGAACCAGGCGGGCCAGTGGCTGGGATGAAGTCATTTGTCATAGAGAAGGTGCAGAGCAGAGGGCCCTGAGAGGACAGGCCCACTCAGAGGCACCAACACCGGACCACCACTAACCACAACCAAATTTGTGGTCCTGATCATTTTCCACAGGCGTTAATTTCCACTGAGTTGCCTCGAAGGATGTTTCACAGAAAAACTAGTCTCCAAGGTGTTAGTAGGTAGATTTCCATAAATGCCCTGAGACATGCAAACTGAACACAGCGTAGCACAGCTACTTATATCAGAACATATCAAAGGCTTTGTTGTTTCATACCACAATAAAAAACAGAGAACATAATATTTTCCAATTTTGTTTGAGAAAACATCCTCTACTTTCTGTCTCTCCATCCCCCCGGCCCCCTTCTCCCACAAGAGGATTTTATAGTGTCATTTGCTGTACACTTAAGAACAGTGAACTCTGCCAGAAGTCATATCCATGGTTGATGGGCCATAATTTATTTTGTTTGCCCATGTATTTCCCATATCTCCAGCACCAAGCCCAACACCAAGGATAGAAGGCGCTCAATAAATATTCATTACATAAGTGAATAAATTTCACTTAAAAACTGACTTACCACAAACTCTACACTTTCTGAATCACTCCTAGTTTTTACTTTCACTTCCTTATAGAGAAAATAAATCACCCAAGATCACAATGAATAGCCCAACTCAGTTCACCAAATCAGAGAATTCAAAATCTAGATCTTCTTGCTAGGACTCTCTCCCAGGGCTTCTACTTACCTATGAAATTCTCTTGCCAGCTGAGAGTTAGGGACAAACCAAGGAATATGAATCTGTTCATCCTAGAACTGCCTTTCAGTGAATTCAGCTTGCTGTACAAGAGTCAAGTGGGAATGGCCCCCAAAGAAAGCAGTCACTTGAGGCTGAGGCAAGAGGAATGTGAGTTCAAAGCCAGCCTGAGCTATATAGAGTCCAAGGCTGCCTGGGCCACATAGCAAGATCTGTCTCAAATTTAAAAAGGAGAAAAGAAAGAAAAAAGAAAAAACAGTCACTTGGATCATACAAAGTGAATGAGTGACAGTTGACAATTAAATCTGCCCTCTCTCTTCTCCACCAAAAGCTTACCAAGAATGTTTTCCCAAGGGGAAAAGGAAACATGGCCCTGTAACAGCTGTCCCCAGAGGATGGGTTACAGGTAACCCGGAACAAGAAGAGACTGCTTCCTGTCTTGTCAAAGAGGGGCAGGTCTCAGGCTGGGCGAATCCATGTTCCCTCAAATATTTTCCACCCCTGAATGCTCAGTCCCTGTGGTACTCAATGTTCCTGTCTTCTGCCAGCTTCTGTCACTTCACAACTGAGAAACCATCAACCGCATTTATTCTGGGGCCTGAGAAGCACTAGAACCCCTCAAAATACAAGGGAGAAACCAGTTCAGCCATAATTCAAGCTTACAGCTTAAGTACGAATACATAAAATGGTCACGAGATCCACATACTACAAAAATATAACCATTTTTAAAAAGGAAAACCTTGCTGTTTCAGCAGAATGCTTTTAACTCTAGCATCATTTGAAATTCTCAAGACATTATACTTCCAAGAAAAGCAAACAGAAAGCGAAAGTTGCTGTGTTTATTGTTATTTCTCACATTAATTCCAGTCTCCGCCGCAGATTTCCACACTCATGCCACTGCCCAGACAGCTAGATGTAGCTACCACTAGGGATCTCAAGGCGCACAGGGAACCTGGGCTAAATCACTCCAAAGGACTACGTGCCATTTCAAAGTCTGCGGTTAGCTTCATTGTGTTTGAAGCTGAGGTTATGAGATGTTAATGCTACACAGATTTTCTAGATTGTCTGCATCTGCCAATGGACAGCCAGATGTGGGCCACATCAGGAGAGGCATGCATGACAGCACTTTGTGAAATGTCCATAATAAATTATAATTTACGAAGGGAAAACTTGTAGCTGTGTGGTGCCAGGACAGTTTCCTCCAAATGCCAGTCCTGTCAGGTCATGTTCTCCTCAGGCAGAGCCAGGGCTCTCTCTTTTTTTTTTTTCCCTCGGGTTTTTTTTTTTTTTTTTTTTGAGACAAGTTCTCGCTGCATAGTTCAGGCTGGCCTTGAACTCACTATGTAGCTCAGGCAGGCCTTGAACTCAAGTCGATCCTCTTGCCTCAGCCTCCCAAGTGCTGGGATTACAGGAGTGTGCCATCACACCCAGCCAGGGGTCCCCTTTGTCTGATATTAAAGGAAATTTCAAGTCTGATATTAAAGCCCTGAAACTATCCCAAAGGATCTCTGTAGACGGCTCCTTTCTGGAATCTGTCCCTCTTGCACCTGCAAATCCCGTTCAAACCTCACCACTTCCGTGGAGCCTTCCCTTTCTAGCCTCTCTCCACGCAGGTCGTTCTCCTGTATTCTGCACTCCTTGCAGCTACCTATTATTGTCATTGTAACTACTGGTGGAGGCCACAGGACAGGTTAGCACCAGATTTGTGGCCCCCGTAAAGCAAATGTGTAGAGCAGGCTCCCTGGTGGCATCTGAGGCCTTTGCTGCTTCCCACACCAACTGTACAGCTCGCCTTTGATTTTGCTTTGCTTTTTCATCCATTTCTACTCTGTTATCTTGTTCTAAGTGGTCTGCTTTTACATATCCTGAATCCTTTCTTGATCAAAACACAGTGTTCATGGGATTCTCTGGACTAGGTTGTGCTCTTCTCCTAGTGCACGGCCTCTAAATATCTTAGCTCCATTTCATAAGCTCCTCCCAGAAAGGCAAAGACTCAGAAACAAGTTCTTGTCTTCTGTTCCAGTTTCTGAAACTAACACTGCTTTGTTCCTTCCTTTAAAAGAGCATGTGAATAAGACCTTTTATATACATTATCTGCAACCCTGAATTATCATCCTGTGTTCTGTACGAAGAACCACATAATCAGAAAGGTTAAATGGTTGACTCAACATTAACTGCTCCTTTAACTTTCTTTCTGTGAACTCTAATTGGGAGAAAAGCAAATCCTCCCTGGTAAGTGTTATAATTTGTGACTTAATTTTGAGTAAAGTTGTGTCGAGATAAGAAAAAAATTAAGAAATTTTCTTGCTTAAAAAAAAATAATTGGCCCAATATCACCCAGCTAATAAGACCCAGGCCAGACTCCCAACAAGCTGACTCTGTCAGCACTCAGGTCTCATGCGAAGTATTTAGCACCCTAACAGCCACTCGATGTGCTATGTTCTGATTGCTGAAGTGTGACCAGGAAATAGTCTAGTATTGAATGAAGTGCTGGAGACAAAGCTATTAAAAGCTGAGCTTGCAAAGCTGGTAAAAATTGGTTTCATAAAACACTGAAGAGATTCTACCTAGATCTATCTAAGAAAGACAAGACTGTCTAAGATAACAATAATACTCAGGGTGTGGGTTGAAATATTACTAGAAGAGTTGCCACGTGCTAGTTCCAAGAAAAGAACAGATAGGCACACAAGTTGGTCTTACAAGTCCAGCTCCAACTGTGGAAACATCGCAGTCCTTCTAGCCCAACTCTTTGGGGTTCAGTGGGAGTTGCCTTGGTGATCATCTCCAGTCCTAGGGGTTTGACAACATGGAGTAGACGGTCTTTTGACATCTGAAGCCAGAATACACCATCCGTCTTCAGGAGACTCCGCATGCATGTTCTTGCTAAACATCTTCCCTCCCAACTCCCAGTGAGTGTTTCATGTTTCTGATATTCATCACATGATAGAATAACAATGTGTCCACGTCTGTCTCTCCCCTAGAGCATCAGCTATTCAAGAACCACAGCATAGTCTTTGAAAAATATATGCACAAATATTACTTCTTCCCAAACCATTCTAAATATAAGGAGCCACATAGAATTGTTGAGGTTTGGCCAACAAAAAGAACTAAGGACAAGCAAGACACTCCTGAAAAGGAAAATGAAGACAGACTACAAAGCTGAAATGATGAAGACAGTGTTGTGCGGGCACAGAGACAGATAAATCGCCCCATAGTTCAGATTCAAGGACCATGAACAGAGACAGACAGGAGAGAAGCTGGGTGCCTGAGAATGGCAGAAAGACGCGGCAGGTCACTAAGGAAACAAGGAAGTTATCAACAAATGCTTCAGGCACACTGGTTACCTACACAGAAAATGGCTGTGACTGCACCAGCTTCATACCACACAAAAAATCGAATCCTCCAGACTTACTGTGTAGATGTAAAATGCAAAACTTTAACACATTTGAAGATCCTAGAGAAGTGCATTTGTACAATCTCAAAGTGGTGAAGGGTTCTTAAACAGCACACAAAGGTGCTAACTACAAAAAAATTAGCTATATTCAAATTAAGAACTTCTGTTTAACGATAGAATCCATGAAGAAACGATCAGAAAAACCACAAAGCAGAAGACATTTGCAATATATGTAACCAATAAAATCTGCATAAAGGATTTTTTTAAATCTCTTTGAAGTCTAATAAATAAATTAATAAGTACAAAGCCAAACAATCTAGACAGAAAAATGGACAAAAGATAAGAACAGGTCGCTGGGGATTTAGCTCAGTGGTTAGAGTGCTTGCCTTGCAAGTGCAAGGCCCTGAGTTCAATTCCTAGCACCCAAAAAACAAAAACAAAAAAAAAAACTGAGTGATAAGAACAGGTCGTTCAGAGCAGGAAACACAAATGGCTTACAAATACGCAGGAGAATCCTCAACCTCATTAGCAATCAGAGAGACACTAATAAGACACGAGTGGGATTCTACGTACACCAAATGGACTGGCAAAAATTAAAAAGTCTGACACTGTCAAAGACTTGATTAGTCAGTAGAATTTTTATATGCTGTTGGTAGGAGTCTAAACTGCTACAATCATTTTGGAAGAAAGCTGAATAGTCATATATTTTTTAGTTAGCAATTCTACATAGAGAAACTCTTGCACATGTGCACAATAGTTATGTGATTCTACTTCTAAGAATAGTAATGTCTCAGTTCAAGAATGCTTCTTTTCGAGAACAATTTGGTTCACTAACAGAAGCGTTAGGCAAAATTTTGCTTCAGTTCTCAAACTCCACATCCCATGACGAACAGGACAGAGGCCATCTTCTCCAAAAGAACATGTACATCGCCATCTTCCCCAGAATCACAGAGTGAATTAAGTTCATGAACCGAGGCGGCATTGTTTAAGCCCTGGAGAAAGGCTTGATGGTATTTATGTATAGGAATGTTCATAGCAACACTGTCAAAACAACTGAAAACAAACAACCCAAAGTGTCCAGAGAAAGAAAAAACAATTATTTATAACTAGTCAGACAATAAAGTGATATACATTGGTGATGATAATGAATTACATACAGTGTAGAGGATCTCAGAATATTGAGTGAAAAAATACAAATGAAATGAAGACTGTTTGTAGTACAATACCATTTTGACAAAGTGAGCAAAATTAAGTAATACATTATTTGGTGTTGTATACATGAGGGCTAAATTGTTGTTTTTTGTTTTTTGGGTTTTTTTTAAGCAAGGATTTATAGTGGTAAAACTCAGAATGCCGGAAATTTCTAGGGGACTGAAGGGGGAGGGATAGGAGAGGAGCCGCTGGCTTACACAGTGGCATTGATCATGTGTCTGGAAGGAAAACTCACAAGTCTCTTGCTCTTACCAGGCTTCATTGCTTAACTGTGTGATTCTTACATTATTTGGTATGATCAACTATTGCATAACAGTTATAAAAGGAAAAATCAGGTGCCCAGGCTTTTCTGAGAACACAAACAAGTTTCTTCCAGTTATTCATGATTCTGCCTGCACTCACAGACTCACCAACACAGAACATTAGAGGTAAACCAGGCAGCAGGGTCATCTACACCCGTCACTAACTACAGAGAGTGAATGAGGAAACTGAGGCTCCATGATCGCTGGCAGTCAGGAGCCAAACCCAGCCTTCTGACACTTCTTCCTTCAGGCCAACTCCTCAGCCCAGTCTTCTTTATCACTGTGACCTGGCACAGGACCTACCAATTTTTTAGTCCTCAAATTATGTTTGCTTGCTGATTATGGAATTCTTACTGGCTTGGTCACAAGGTGTGTTAGTCAATTTTGGTCACTGTGACAGTATACCTGAGATAAACAATTTAAAGGAGGAAAGTTTTATTTTGGCTCATAGTTTTAGCCCATTGTGATTGGACATTGGTGAGGAAGAATAGCGTGGCCCAGAACATGTGATGGAACAAAGTGACTCCTTTTATGGGACAGAGAGATTGATTGGGGGATTGGAAACAGCATCCCTCTACATCCTTTCAAGGCATCATCCTCCCAATGAGCATCTTCCTCAAACTAGGCTCCGCCTCCTAAAGTTTCCACCACCTCCAAAGGACTAAGCCTTCAACACAGGAGCCTTCAGAGGACATTCCAAATCCAAACTATAACACAAGGCATCTCCAAAGTGATCAAAAGCATTTCTGTTTCCTGTCTCAGTAGCTTCAGACCAAACAAAGTTTCCTGGAGGCAACACAGAAGATACTACCGGCCATATCATTAGCAGGCATTGCCAGAACTCATGTGTCTGGGCACATGGGAGGAGAGATCTGTGAGAAGGAAAAGTAGAGAGCCCTGTAGCAACCAGGTTGTGCTTTCCAGCTGGCCAGGACAGGGCAGCCTTGCATGACTGGCTTCTAAGTGCAGAATACAGGGCAAGGGAGCCAAGCCCTGTGAATACATCTTTGCTGCCTCCAAGCCAGGAGTGGCCCGAATCTGTGGTTAGCCATGGAATGAGCAAGGGAACTACTTTCTCTTCTATTGTATCTGCATAGTAGGCTGGTGGGCTTTGCATGGAGTTGGTGAGTTCCCAGCAAGGCAGTGGTTTCCATCTCACTTCACTGGCAGCTTCTCTTTACCTCGGGTTGCCCAAGTACCCAGTTCTCATGATTAATTGCCCTCAGCTGTCATTAATCTTCACCTCTTAGTGTTTCTAGCTCTTTCCCATCACAGGGAGGTTAAGCCAGAAGCCGGAGTTATGGGGAATTTGGAGCATCCTCCTTCCGCAGCTCCAGTCTGGATAAATGCACAGTGGTGAACACAGAGCTGTGGGACTGCCCCCACCCAGTGCTGCTGGGGACCGAGTCTCTCAGTGTGGCCTGATTTTCCTGCCTGCAGCTAATAGCAGCCAAGATCTCTGATTCACTTCAACACTTTCTCAACATTCAGTTGAGAGATCTGTCTATCCAGGGACATGATATATCTCTTCATTTATGCAAATCTCCTTTCATATTCCTCAATAAAGTTTCTTATTTCCTTCACCAATTCCTACACATTTCTCAGTAGCTATATCCTAGATGTGTTCTATTTTGGGTGGCTGTAGCCACCAATATAATGAGGCAAAAATGAAGAGCTGGTTCTTCCCTAAGACTCCTGCTGGTTGGGAGCGCCCAAGATGGAACCCACCAAGATGGCAGGCACCATTTGTTTCTTGAAAACAGACCACTTCTCTTCTCTAAAAAGCACTAGTCTTTTTTTGTGTGTGTCATGAGCCAGAAGCTTGTTTGTAATTTCTGGTTTCTACAGATCCTCCCCAAGGACCCCCAGCAGGCTCTGCTCACTGCAACAGAGGGCTCAGCGTGTTCCCCACACCCTGTGGTGCCAAGAGCAAGAGGGAGGCCACCTGGGCTGGTCACCACACCTTGGCTACCTCCCTACTTACGGTATGCAGAAGGGGCTGTGGGAATATTAGAGGAAATGCTTTCTTCTCAGCAAGGGCTTCTCAGGTGCCTGCTCGGGATGGGGCTGGGGGACAACACTAGCTGCAAGCTGTTCTCAACCACCGATGTCCCCCTCTTTACAGACACACCCCTTTTGAAATTTTGCTCCCTCTACCAGTCCTTTGAGTGCATAGGCCACTCACCATACCTGGCCACTCACCTGCAGGCACTTGAGAAAGCAGTAAATGTCTATTTTATGTAAGTTATGGTGCTTTAGATTTTTGTACAAACCTCTCAACTACACTTATGGCTATCTCTGCCCTAATTAGTACAGGGCCCAATCTTATAGGGCCTTGAATTTCGTGGTAAGTATGTGGAAAATAGTTTACAGGCTATAATAGTTAACTGACTGTGTCAGTTTGAGTAAGAAACACCCAACTAAATTGGATCAGCACAGATCAGGGTGTGGCTAAGAGGGGATTTACTGAAAACAGAAGACCTGCCCTAGGGAGGTTTGTCACCTGAAAGGTATAAAAGGGAAACAAAGAAGGAAGGCTCACTTCTGTTTCTTTGGAGGCTATCCAGGCTTCACCTTCGCCTTGGACGTCGTCTCCTGGCTTGCAGACCCTTCAGCCTCCAGCATAGACCCTTTGGCCTCTAGATCAGACCATTCAGCCTCGTGATATGAATTCGCACAGGACACTATAGTGAGCTCCAGGCCTTCAACTGGATCCTTCGGATCTCCAGGGCGCAGACAGACCTTTTGCACTTTTCCACACCTGACTCTGTGGGCACCATTGTAAGTCAATCTTGTAATTCTTGTATATTTGTATATCTTGCATTAAATCTGTTTCTCTAGTAAGCACTGACTGATACACAGGCAATAGGGATTCTTGTTTTAGTTCAAGGCATCTGTGTTGATGCGGTGAGCTGGCATCATGGTTTGCCTTTCTCGAAACTATTACTTATACATGTTAATGGTGGGCCTTTTATCAACTGAATTCCAAATTACATTAGCTAAAACTCGAGATCAGGAAAATATGTTTGTTAGGGTCTCATAGAAGAGTGTGGTATTAGCTTTATTGAGAGCTTTGCTTTCAAAACCATAGAAAGGGAAGAGGAAATATATGAAAAAATACATGGATGTATCAGATCACAATTCCCCCAAGGAACTATTTGCCCTCTTGGCCTTCAATAAAGTGCTATTTCCAGTTTCCTTGGGATAAGGTTATTCTAACATGAGCAAAGTTTAAAACCAGTGATACTCAAGGAACACCCACTTCCTCTTCTGTATACAGCACAACAAACAATTACACTAGAACTACCGTAAGGTTTATTTTGTCTAGTGTTTTTAAAGATAAATTCATTTCAGATAAATTAATTTTCCAAATACCTGGAAACTAAGTTCCCTTCTGTTAATTTATCATTAGCCAATAACAAACTAGTGCTATTGTTTCCAAGATGATCATAGACAAATATGCTTACATAGTCCCTACACTGTGTATTCATAATCACCAGAACATAGTATCCTGCATAATACAGAAAAGGCTTGTTTAAATTCTCCTCGATTGCTGTCATAACAGAAACACAAAATTTAAACATTTTTTACAGATTTGGTATCAATCTTATCTGTCCTGTTTGAGGAACTGGAGTGCAAGAAGCCAACATTTTGAGGGTTGGGATCTATTAACTGATCATTGGTCTTTCATAAATTTCGCACTATGAACATGCATTCAAAACATTATTCAACATATGTTGTATATTAAGTACTTTGACTACACAGACTCCTTCCCTCATGGATCTGTGCTGAGGGCTGGGGATTTAAATAAAAAGCAAGAATTTGTAGTTCTCAAATTGCACCTAAATCAAATAAGCAAAAAATCAAAATACTATCACTTGAAGGTAAAATAGACCATTGATTTACAAGGTACTTGTATTCTTGGAAAGCTCGGTGTATTTTATTGCCTTGTGAAAAAATGATGTTTACACATAAAGTGAAGTTCACATTTAGGGTCAGACAATGACCAGTGGGATTTTTGCTCACATGACTTTATGGTGGGCCCCTGGGAAGCAGCGTGGGATGTGGAATAGTGTTGTGACATGCAGATGGTGTATGCAGGGTGAAGTACAAACACCCCCAAATTCTCCATATGCTCCCCCCGAGGCAGTGGCACTCACGATGAGTACCAGCCACAGTGCCTTTCTGGAGGGCCTTAATTTGCTTCCTAGGGTGCATTCCAGTGCACCTGAGCACCCCACATGGGTAGGGGCCTTGTCAAACTGGCACTGGGCATATGTTCAGACAAACTGTGGGGCGTGCTGCTGGCTTCAGATCAGACAAGATCCGGGGCCTGTGTCTCTCCCCCTCGCAGGGAAAGGAGTTTTTGCATCACTAGACTGACATAAGAGGCAGGGGAGGGAATCGTGCCCACAGTTGAGTCCTCTGCAGTAAGCCTTACCTGCTCAGGGCACCACAGCCCCAGATGGAAAAGGCAACAATCGTGAATTTTAGCAGCATTGATTGTGAACGTGGGAGACACAGGCCTCACTCCTGGAGCCTCCTCTTTTCATTGCTTAAAAGAGAGCACAGGATGTAGTAGAGGGTTGCTGTAGGCAGGTGGAGCTGGAAAAATGGAAGGGTAAATTCTGACAAGAGAGGACGGTTCAGAGACACAAAGACAATATGGATAGACAGCCAAATTTAAGCTTGACTGGCATCTATGGGGGGAGGCATGGGGTGCTTACTTTGCCCCCCTAATTTAGGGGCAAATATGGATGGGCTAGATGGAGGCATTAGAGTATCTGTGGACAGGAAGTCAAGGGAAGCAGAACTCTAAAAAGTCTAGTTTAACTGAAACCATAGCACTCCAAAGGTTTAAATGGATCTTCTAAGCTAAGAATACAGATCTCCATAGCCTCAGGAAGAAGGGGATATTAGCCCTGGAATCTTGACGGGGGAACAGCTGTGAGGCACCTCTGACATTAACGTTTTGCTTCTGGAGTCTGCCTAGAAATGTTCTGTTACCTGCAGGAGTAGATGATGTGCCCAACCCAAGTATGGCTTGGCCTGGCTCTCCAAAGTCTTCTATCTCTCTCTCTCTCTCCCCCTCTCTCTCCACTTTCATTCTCTGTCTCTCTGCCTCTTCTGTCTCTCTGTCTCTCTGTCTCTCTCTGTCTCTCTCTCTCTCTCTCTGCTCTTTTCAATTCTTGAAACCAATCAGTTATTATTGTTTATTATGCTTTGGTGGTCCTAGAGGGATAAAAGTTGCATTATGTACTATGAGGGGTTTTTTTCCCCATTTTCAAAGATCATGCATAAATTGGAAATTCTACAAATCAGTGGCTTTAAACACTGACCTGTAATGTAGTGAGTGTTGTGGGATCTCTATGGGCCGTAATTTGCCAATTCCTGCTTTAATCCATTCATTAAGAAGTAATAAGCATTTATATAAATTTTCACCTTCTTTGTCCCTTTATTTTTGTTACATATGGTTTCTATCACCAGGGAAGCTAGTGCTTACATTTTGTTGTGGCACTCTGTAATTTCCATATTTGCTTAGGTTTGGGCCCTATAGTTTAGCTGAATCATTCCGTGCTCACTACTGGTATTTTTATCACAGTGCTTCCAGCCATCTTACAGTTAGATTAAATATTTTTCTATCTAACAGATTTCTTGGGAAGGGTTTATGGGAACTATATTCCCTGAATTTTTTCATGTTCAAAATGGTAAGTTGCCTCTATAAATGAATAAATTATCAGTGACTGGATATAAAATCTATAGATTACACTTCCTTTTTTTAAATTTTTTTTCTTTTTTAACCAAGAACATGTATTGGTACAATGTACATATAATGATCACATTCATCTCATTTATTTTGTATCTGTACATGATGCATCTTGGTTCTCCCCCCTCTTCCCTACCCCTCCCCTCTGTTCCCTCCATCCCTATTTACAGCAGGTTTATTCATATTTCTCCATGAATTCCCTTTCCCCTTTCTTTCCTTTTTTCCCTTCCTGCTTTTCCCCGTCTCTCTTTCTAGTGCCCCTCTCCTTTGTATATAATCTTCCTATTATATCTATTACACCTCTTTGTCCTATTTACACTTATAGTTTCTCATATCAGAGAAACAATTTGATGTGTGCTCATGAGTGTCTGATTTATTTCACTTAGTAGTATATTCTCAAGGAACATCCATTTACATACAAATGACTCTAGTTTATCCTTTTTTATGGTGGTATAGTACTCCATTGTGTAAAAAAACCACATCTTCTTTAGCCATTCATTGGTTGTTGGGCATTTAGGTTGTTTTCAAGACTTAGCTATTACAAATTGTGTTGCTATAAACATGGTTGTGCACACATCTCTATGATATGACGATTCCAATTCTTCTGGGAAGATTCCCAGTAGGGGACTAGCTGGATCAAATGGAACCTCTAGTTCTAATTTTTTGAGGAATCTCCATATTGATTTCCACAGTGGCTTGACCAGTCTACATTCCCAACAACAATGGAGGAGGGTTCCTCTTTCCCCACAGCCCTGCCAGCATTTGTTATTGGTTGATTTTTTTTCATAAGCGCGGTTCTTTCTAGAGTGAGATGGAATCTTAACGTTGTTTTGATTTGCATCTCTCGAATGATTAGTGATGTTGAACACTTTTTCATATATTTGTTTGCTATTTTAATTTCTTCATTTGAGAAATATTTATTCATTTCAGTTGCCCATTTTTGGATTGGGTCTTTAAACTTGAGAGGTTTAATTTTTTTGAGTTCTTTGTATATTCTAGATGTTAGACTTTTGTCTGATGGATAGCTAGCAAAAATTTTTTTCCTAGTCTGTGGGTTTTCGCCCTGCTCTACTGGTGATTTCTTTTTCTGTGCAAAAGCTTTTTAATAGCATATGGTCCCAAGCACTGATTCTTTGTATTGTTTCCCGTGCAGTCTGGGTTCTGTTCATAAATTTTTTCCCTACCCCTATGTCTTCGAGGGTTCTTCCTATTCTATTCTCCAGTAAATTTTGTAGATTACACTTTCTTTCTAGGATGATTTTGCAATTATTTGCTATTTTCTAGTGCTGAATGTCACTATGGAGAAACCTAAGGTCATATGCTTTATTCCTTATAAGTAACTTCATCTCATTGCCTGGACAGTCAAACACAGCAAAGATTCTATAATGTGAAATAGACTTCCAGACTGCATTGCAAAATAAAATCTACTTCTGCATATATATTATACAGCACTGCCTCGGTTCACAAAGTCAGTTTTTTCCACGATTCTGGCTGCAAACTGAACTGGATGAGAACTGAATCAAATTTCCCCACAAGGTCAATACTGAACCTGACCATTGAATTTGATTCAGTTCTCATCCAACTAGGTTTGTGACCAGGATCATGAAAGAATCAAGTCCGTGAGCAGAGGTACCACTTATATTCATATATAAGACTATAACTAATTTTTCATTAAGGATGATTGAATATAAAAGAACAGCAAAATGCTAAACAGAAAGTGTGTGTTCAGATATATAATGATATACAGTCGGCATTATAGTATAATTTTACTCCCCGTAAACATTCTCTGTGCTCTGCCAACTCATCTCTCCATCCACCCCCCAACCCAAGCCCTTGACAACCAGTGAACGTTTTACTATCTCCATAGTTTTTCCTTCTTCACAATGTCACATAGTAGGTATAAGATAGTACATAACCTTTACAGATTGGCTTCTTTCACCTAGTAAAATGCATTTAGGGGTCCTCAATGTCTTTTCATGAATTCATAATTTGTTTCTTTTTAGTTAATTCTTCCATTCATGTACCAAAAGACATCTTGGTTACTTCTAAGTTTGGGCGATTATAAATTAAGCTGGTATAAACATCTGTGTGCAGTTTTTGTTTGAACGTAAGACTTCAGCTCATTGGAGTAAATACCAAGGAACACGATGCTGAATCCTAACGTTGGAGTGTGTTTAGTTTTCTAAGAAGCTACCAAACTGTCTCCCAAAGTGGCTGTACAGTCTGCATTTCCACCACCAATGAATGAGCATTCCTGTCGCTCCCCTCCTCGCCAGCAGTAGATGCCACTTTCTTGGATTTTGGCCATTCTGATATGTGTGCAGTGGTTTGTTATTGTTGTTTTAATGCTTTGCTTTTGATCCTGAGTGGAACATTTCTCTGGAGCCTGCACTTCCTACGATATTTGTTTTTCCTGCATCTTTCCTTCCTTCTGCTTATAACTTCTTTGTATAAGATCTTGTTACAGTTTCTTTTTTTTACTTAAACAGGGGATGTTTTCCTATGTCAACTCTTTGCTTTCTTACTCATGAAACTTCCCTGCATTAGCCAATCAATTATGTCTAAAAGGGTTGCATAGAAGGAAAGGGGAAATAGGGCTACACAGAATTCCTTTTCCTTCATTTATTCCACACTCATTAGTGAGCCAAGGCAGAGTATAAGTAGAATGTATGCATGTCAGGAAGTGAAATAGCTTTGTCAGTTGCGTGCAATGTTTCCATCATTCCATTAAAAACAAATTACTATATATATGCACACACAAGGTAAGAAATGCAAATTATAAGCCAGGCATGGTGATGCATGCCAGTAATCTCAACACTTGGGAGGCTGAGACAGGAGGATCCCAAGTTTAAGACCAGCCCGGACTATATATTGAGAGCCTGTCTCAAAAAAGAAAAAGAAAGAAAGAAAGAGAAGTACAAATAATTGTATAATTTCAGTGATTTACATATAACTTATATGATCTTATATTTACACTTAAATTTGACATTGCATAATTATGAATGATGAAGTTCATGCTAATATTAAATTTTAATTTTTCTTAAAACAACATTGAGTAACAGAAAACATCATGACAAGTCAAGAGAGAAAGAGACCACAGAAGAGAGGAACGAGCTTTGTATTTTATTTTTTTATTTTTTTTAAGAGTAGGAATTTTATTGAGAGAGAAAGAGAGCTCCTGAGAGACAGGAGGGGACCCGAGTGGGTTGCCGAGCTTTATATTTTAGTACCTTCAATAAAACTTTTCCCTGATTTTAGAAAAAGGGCCCCACATTTTCATTTTGCATTGGGCCCTGAAAGTTATACAGCCAACCTTGCAGAAGTTAGTGCAAAACCTTGCAGATTACCTAGCTCAATCCCTTCCTCAGATGAGGAGGACACAGCTGAGAGAGATGAGGCAACACTTCGCTTAGGAAACTGAAAGGAAAGAATTTAATGGAAGGAACTTCGCCACCTTTAGACTTGAGGAGTGAGCTGCAGTTTCGCTGTAACACACTAAGCCACAGCTCTCAGATCCATCCCTGGCCGGTTCTCCAGCACTGTCCCCAGTTCCACTCCCATAATGACCTGGGGTTCCCAGAGCCAGCCTCATCTCCGATCTCTAAGGGCCGCAGAGCCAAGCACCCAGCATCCTTTGCAGCTGATGCATCTTCTGGGCTGGCGCCCATCCTGGGTTCTGCAGTGGGCACCCCTCCCACAGACACCACAGCCAAATGGGACAATAAGCCACTGACTGACCCTGGTAGGGGACTTTCAACAGACACACGTCTTATTCTCGGGAACATTCCATTTCCATTCCATTCTTATTTCTAAGAAATTGGAAAAGGCATTGTCAGCAGTGGGATTTAGGGAAGAACAAGGAGCCCAGATACAACGTACTGCGTCTCCCTCCCTTACATGGCTGTTTTCCGGTGGAAAAGGACAGAGAGTGCTAGAATCAAATTGGGAAAGACGTAATATCTCTTCCTATGACTCGGAAAAATCCTTGCTGGGAGGCTGAGAAAGAGTCATTTTGCGGGATTCTAAGGATTTCTTTCCAAGTCAACTGAGTCAATAACACATATAACAAGAGTCTTTTGCTGGATATCGTATTATCTGACAGTCCAGTCAGCACTACACACACACGTGTACACATACACACACACATTCATTTTCACTTCTAAGAGAAGTGGGAAGAAATTAGACTCTTTTCCTCAAGTTACAATCAAATAATTTTATCTTCCCCTACAGCCCAGGACATTCCCAAAGTACAGCAAAGCAACATGTGCAGTTTCGAAAGGATGCCATGTACCCAAACTTGACTTCCAACTCCACCTTGTCTCCCCTCTACCTACATTACAACTTCTAGAGAACAGTCTACAAATGCTAAGTTTCCTGTAACTTCTTCATGCTGCCCGAAAAGGATTTCTTTTTAAATCAGATTGTGTTCGGCACAGGCTGTGGCTAACTGCAGATGGCCAGGTAGATTGGGACCCGGACTCACAGTGGGGGAAGGACCACACCCTCTCCAGGTGTCAGGCTGCGTGTGCTTTCTCGGGGGCCTCCCTTCATCACCAGCACCAGCAGAGTTGCACAGAAGACCCACCTCCAGCTTCCCTGCAGTGCGTCCGCAAACACTGGCCCTGCATAGACCCACCTCATGCCCAACCCTCCCCAAAGACCCTTGCTCGGCTCTGGTGGATTCTTCCTTTTCCCTGGCTCTTCTGTGCCGAACTAAGAGTCTTCATTTGCTTCCTGAACCTTCTCACCAGGACCCAGAATCTGATCCTCTTATCTAGTTCTCTCCTTGTTGGTGCAAGAACCGGTCAAAGGCAGCCCTCAAGGCCTCCTCTCGCCTCAGTGGCCCATTCTAGAGCATTTGAATATGCCCGGATTCCAGACACTCACCTGACTCTTTTTTCCCCCAATACTGGGGATTGAACTCAGGACCTCCACACTGAGCTACATCACGGAGTCTTGCTAAGTTGCTACATTTCCCAGGCTGGGCTCAAACTTACTATCCTCCTGCTCGGCCTCCCAGAGCACTCATGGTCTAACTCTTGAGTTTGCCTCCCCAACTCAGCTAGAACTCAAGAATGATAACACATTTTTTCTAGGCCTCCTCGCTCACCCACATGCTTAGTGCAGGACTGCTATGCCAGCACACACTAGGCACTCAGTAAATATTTGCTACTGAACAAATGGAAAGTTCTCCACTGCCAGCACAGCATTCCTTATTCACATACCTGCACAAAAACCCAGGGAGTGAATGTGGTTGTAACTTTGATTTCGGTTAGACAAAGGTCCTTCAACGGTGTTTGCAGAACCCCTCCTCCATCACCATGGAAGACTGAGGAGGTCGTCCCAGCCTAAGATCTGAAACGTCACATGGGCTGCCCTGCCCTGCTCCAGGCAAAGAGAGGATATTACTGAGCTTTAAAGAAATTCTGGGATTGTTTGTATTTGAAATTCTGCCTCTGAGAGCTTTTAGAGCCATGAAGAAGTATATTATTCTCCACCTCCGCATGCTTCTGCTCCAGTCCAGCACCCCGCACACTCTCAGCAGGCCCCCCAGTCCCCAGCCCAGAGCACCTGTGCTCAGCAGACAGCTACCTTCACTGGACCCAAGCCTTGCAGACCACACGCACGCCCACCAAAGCAGCTCACTGTGGGGAGCACGAGGATGCATGGCGGGCTGCTGAGACGGAACCGCCACCATGGCTGACTTAGTCCCAGGCTTGTCTCAGCAGGAGCCCGCAGAAGTGAGGGCAAGGAACTGAGGCCACTGTGCATCCTTGGTGTGAGCTTAATCTCCTTCAGCCCGTATGATGCTTCCTCCCCTCCACTCTCTTGGCTGAGCGGCCTCTCCCACGAACACAGCCACCTAGGAGGCCTGTTGTGTCTCCGCACATGCCAAGGCCAGTTGACCGAGAAAGTAGAAGGAAAGAAAAGGTTAGACCTGGAGAGGCCAAGAATGGTGTTTAGGGAAAGCTGTAGCAGACAGGCAGACTGATGAGTGTGTTAATCAAAGGATTCTTTCTAGCTAGTGGTAGAAGCCCAGAACAAACAAGCTTTACTGGAAGGATACTGGAGTATCCACACATGTCTTATCTCTTAGTACTGAGAACTGGACCTCAATGCCATGTGGACACCTCTTTCTCCTTCTCTCCTCTCTCATTCTCTCTAGCAGAGATGGGTTTTCTGTGACTGAAAACAGCCTCTGGCAGCCCTAGATTCCCATTCCTCCAGCCTCCCTTGGTCAACTTCCCTCACCACCAACCTGTCTTAGAACAATCCTGGGAAAGGCCCCTGATTGGCACAGACTCTGCCATATGTCCATCCCTCAAACAATCACTGCACCAGGGAGATGCATATGTGCCCACCATAGCCAGGGGCTACTGGGATTTGCAGCCCCTCAGAGCCACAAGAAAGGGCCTGGAGAGAGGCAGTTCCTCAAAGAAGTGTTTCTCTTGGGGTGATGAAGGTGAACACCACAGATTCTTAACATTTTCCCAATGACTATCTTGGAAACAGTGCCTCGACCAAAAGGAATGTTCATAGTAAGTTCAACTTCAAGCAGTGAAGACTGGGGAAGGAGAGTCTTGCAAAGTTCCTCAGACCACCTGCAAAGGGGACCATCAACTCTCCCTCCATGTACAACCAGAGCTGAAAACCAAGCATTAGCTAGGAACATGCGTGATGTTTTTCCTTAGATTTAATTCCACTCAAAAGGACTGTTCATCTTATCTTGTGCAAGTGAGCAAAGGAGAGTATGTTGGTTCAGTGGGTAATAAACAACCTCTCATTATGAGAAATCCTATGCCTCACTCCACTGAGCCATTCGGTAACCATAATCTGACATCACAGGAGCTTTTCGTGTGAGACCAGAGATATCTGAGCCACTTCCCTTTCCAAACAACTTCAGTTAATAGCTTTCCATGCTATTAGTGGAATGAGTCCAAACTATCTTTGATTTGTGGTTGCTTGATTGAAGAGAGGCTCTGCCCTGCAAGGAGGAATAAATAATTGCCTGGGAATCCTGCAGAGCTCTAAGATTCTGTGGAGTTGAAGAGAACACAAATTTGGAGAAATTTAATGTTCCAGAGTTAAAATAGGTAGAAAGTGTTATTGCTTCCATGCTGGCCCCTTCTTTTCTCTGACAGTTCACTTCAGTCCTCTTTGCTTCACCAATTTTCCAAACACTGGGAATGCTCTCTTGCAAAGGAAAGGATCTTCCTGGGTCCTGAGACACAAAGCCACTTGGAAAAGGATCCAGCCCACACGGTGGCAGGTCAGACCGCTGTACTTTTAGGCAGAATGTCAGTCTTTGGTCTGTACCTAAATGCTGCCTGTGAATTTCAAACTCAGCCCAGCCACTGTAGGGCAGACTGGGAGGGTATTAGGCAGACTGCCCTTCACTAAAAGGAAGACACCATTTTACACAGGCGAGTTGAATGAACCCCTGAGTGCTTTGGGCTAACCCACAGGTCCGCTTTGGAAGTGTTTGGTACCATTTCATCCAGAGGAAATGACCACAGAGCTCAATGCTGTGTATGAATGCTTCCTAGGTTGGAAGAAAAATAGAGAGACAGCATTTGTTTTGACATTGGAAACCTGGCTTCATTTTCAGACCACAGAAACCAAAGGTTACCTCAGCTTTGGAAGGGATTTTTTTCTCCTTAATAAGCTTTTTTATGTCAGAATAATTTGAGTTACAGAAAAGTTGCAAATATAGTACAGAGAGTTCCCAGTGCCCCTCATCCAGTCTCCGCTAATGTTAGCGTCTTCGTTCCGTGCTCCATTTGCCAAAATGAAGAAACAGACACTAGCACAGAACCATCAGCCAGTCTCCAGACACTGTTTAGACTTCATCCGAATCCCATCCTGGGTGGCAGACTGCGTGTAATCATCTTGTGTCTTTAGTCTCCTCAGATCTAGGATGTCTCTTCAGTCTCTCCTCATTTATCATGACCTTCAAAATCTTGAAGCTGGGTCAGACGTTTTGTAAGATGTCTCACCCCTGAGAATTGCTGATGCTGTCTCACATAGACCTGGCTCTGGGTTTTCAGGAAAAACACTCAGGGGTGATGTGCCTAGGAGAGATTTTTCAGATCACAGCTAACTCAGAAGTTACCAACCAACTCGCCTTCAGGCCAAGTCCTGTTTTGTTTGTCCCATCCTACGCTTTTAAGAAAGTGCGGGCCAATTTTGTGCTGAATTTTTCCAATTCAGATTTCCAGAGTCTCTCTTTAAAAAAACAGAGCTCCCCCGGGCAGTCTGAGGTGAGACGTCTCTGGCACCTTGGGGGCAACACACCCTCACTGGGCCCCCGCGGCGGCCTCCCCTGCGCACAGGCCCGGCCTCGGCAGCGTAGACCCTCTCCACAGTGTTGATGTCAGTAAAGAGGTATTTTCTGCAGTTCTTTTCTTTCATAACAGATGCAGATGATCTCACGATTCAAGAAAACTGAGGCAAGAGCAAGAAAAGTGATGACTTGAGTCTCCAGACAACGGCTTTTTCCCAGCGACAGGAACTAGTGTGGACGCAAACTCTACACACTGCATGTGACTGTCTGTGACTAGCAGAAAGGAAAAATGTGGCTTAAGAAAGAAGCTGATTGTGAGGGAAGCCGATGGATGAAGGGAAAGGACAAGGAAACTTTCTCTTGCCCTGACTTCATCCCAGACCCTTCCTAGGCCGAATGTGAGCCACCACCCAGGGATAGTCCTGTCACCTTCTGGGGCACAGTCATCCAGTGAGGTCTAAATAGCTGCACCGACCCTGGACAGGGATCTCCAGTTCTGCAGATTCCACCTCAGAGGCCTGTTGTAGGCACGGAGAGTCTGCCTGATTTCTCCTCTTCCCCCACCCACCCCTATCACTGTGTTTCAGGTTAGGAATCTGTGCATGTATTTTTGAGACAGAGTTTCACTATGTTTCCAGGCTGACTTGAGCTCCTGGGCTCAAGCAATCCTCCTGCATCAGCCTCCCAAGACGGCAGCATGTGCCACCATGCCCAGCTACCCCTGCTATCTGAGACTCAGACATGCCCTGTCACAGAAACCGGAATTCTGAGGCCCAACCTCTCCCTCCCAGGAAAAATAATGACAGGCTGCTCAAAGCCTGCCCCTTGTCCTTCTCCTCCTCCCCTTTCCATTCTGCCCTGACACTCTAGACTTGAAAGCCTGAGGATACAATCAAGGCAAGTCGCCAAGCACCCCACGAATGTGATGCTTCCTGCTGATGCTGCACCGGGGCAGACCCTGGGCCTGAGGGTGTTGGCCCTCAGGAAGGAGTGAGCCCTGGACCTGCAGGTGGGAAATCTGGACCCTGGGGCTGGTACCATTGCTGCGTGGTGCCAGGCAAATCATCAGATGTCTCTGAGCCTGAATTCTCTCACTAATCAACCCAAGCGCCCTTTCTACCTCCCTTGCCAATTTCCTGCTTTCTGTGACGTGTAAACTTAACCAGGCCACAGAATAAACTGCCTGACTTTTTCCCTTTACCCACAGTCCTGAGTTACATCCTTCCCTATCTGTCAGTACCAGCCCAACTTCCTGCTACAGAACCCTCTTTGTGTATTTGTTAAACTTGCACCCCTGCTCCTATTAGAACTGCCGTGAGAACAACACATTCCTGTCTGAACATGGGGCCAAATGCAGTGATAATGTAGTGGCTCCAGCACTTGGCACAGGGCACACTCAGTAAAAGTTCCATTGGCAAATGAACCCAGCAGGCAAGCGAACAAAATAACGTGTGTGAAGTGCTTTGTAAACTATCAGGCTCTAGGTACATGGGAAGAGCTAGGGGTTAGACCAGACCTCTCCTCAGAAAACCTGATCTGGCCCACGGCCAGTGCGAAAGACCTGACCTTATCGACGATAATTGGACTGGACACTGACATCTGACCCAAATCTGTCAATCAATTGGCTGACATACTACCAGTCAGGCTGTTCCAGTACTTGAACTGTCCCTGAAGTAATCTATCATGAGATGTGAGTACTGAATGGCAACCTTATGCAGAATCAGAGCTGGGACAGCCATGTTGGTCCTTGCCAAGCACCGGAAGCCAACAGAGCAAGAGGAGACAGAGGCAGAGCTGAGGAATCATTCCGCCTTAGAACTGGAGAGGGCAGTCTGAGTTCCCAGCATCTCAACGGCATGGCCAGGGGGCTGAACTCTGTTATGTCCTTGGCTGTCTGAGACATTTTCCCTAGACACTGTGTAATAAATCCTTCTTTGCTTAAAATGGGGTGGAGTGCGGGTTGGAATGTCTGTTCCTCACACACAAATGATCTTTCATGGAGACAAGGGAATCAAGACAGACTTGCCGGGTATAGTGGCACATGCCTGTAATTCCAAAACTCTGGGAGGCTGAGGTGGGAAAACTGCAAATTCAAGCCCAGCCTGGGCCACTTAGTAATTTAACAATACCCTACCTCAAGATAAAAAATAAAAACACAGGCTGAGGCGGTAGCTCAATATGAAGGTTCTGGGTTAAACCCCCAGTCCAAAAACGAAAAATAAAAACGGACTTTTCCTAACAAGCACAAACTCACAGGGAGAAGGGAAAGCTGCCCATAAAGGCGAAGGCCAGGCAGACAGCCAGGGAAGGAGTAGGAGTGAGGGTGCTCCTCCCGCCCAGGGCCGACTCTAACCCCAGAGTAGATGATGGCAGTGGTGCTCCTGAGATTATGCAGATACCTCTCGAGGGAACACGAGAAGGCCGAGCCAGAAACCAGGAAAAAGTTCCAGGGAAGCGAGCCCCCGCCTGCCCATCCCTGCTGGAGCTGAGGGCCAACAGTTGCCAGTCCTGGCAGCCGCCCAGGGCCTCCATGGAGATGAGATCGGCTAGCTCTGGGCGTCTGGGAAACCCACCAAGCCAGGAGATGGCCAAGCTCACAACCGCCAAAATGCAGACAAATCATATGAACAAAGTGACAGAACTAGGAGAAGAGACATGGCCAACTCCTGGTCTGCTCAATGGGATCTTGGTAAGAAAAGATTCCAGTCCAGGAACTATAAGGAAATTAGGGATGTTTGTCATGAGGTTATGAAACACTGGCAAACTTGCAGTTCCTGTAATTTGTCTGCCTCGGAGGAGCTATTTATTGATTTCCTTCTGTAAGAGCTGGAATTGTCCATTTGGTTTGCTAGTGTTGAAAGCTCTTTGGTTTCTGGAAGAAGCTGGAATCTGAAGAATTAAAATGGGCGTCTCTGTTGGTTTTCTTCCTAAGCACAGAGACTGGCTATTGCTATAGCTCAGATGGCTTCCACAAACATCTGAAATGGAATTCTTTTTCAGATCTTCAGAAATGGAATGATGGAAGGAAATGAGCACCCACTGAGTATCCAACATATGCCAGGCACTGAGCTTTGGGAAGGCAGCAGTGAGCTGCCCTTAGAGGTTTGTCAGCCCCCAAAAAGGTGTTCTGATGCTCACTTCGCTGAGACAAGGTTGATGTTTCAGAAACTAAACAACTTGCCCAGAGTCCCACAGCTAATATAGAGTCATGCTGAGATTCTGAGGCATGTCCATCTGCCTCAGGTCCCTGATTTCCTGTCATTATCCTGCCTTTCTGTGACTGGCTTCCCCGGGGCCTTAGGAAGCTACAGAGTCTGAGAAGAGACGTGGGTGTGGTGATGCACACCTGTAATCCCGGCACTAGGGAGGCTGAGGCCCGAGTCGGAGGCCAGCCTGGTCTACACAGTGAGCTCAAGGCCAGCCTGCACAAACATACTGAGACCCTGTCTCAAAAACAAAAAAAAGAGTCCGTGAAGAAAAATACTTTGGCTAGTTACGAATGCCCACTCCTGATGCTAGAGTTTTATTGGAAAGTCTTGAGGCAGGAAAAAAGAGAAACATGAAAATGTCCGGCTTTCATTAAAATTCTTTTATTTTTAGTTTCTTATTCCTACTCCATCCAGAATTTATTTTGAATAAGATATAAGTTAGCCTTCTAGCTTTGTTTTCATCCTAATTGGTACCCATGCACACCACTACAATTTATTTTTAAAGCATCCTTTTCCCCCAATTGAAGATGTATTTTTGGCATTAAATACTTTTCCCTATTTATTCATTCTGCTCCTAAATTCTCTTCTCTCCATTGATCTTTTTCAATATTAAATTCCTACTGTCCACATCCTGTAGCTTTGTTCTAAATTTTAAATTAAGTCACCACTCTTAACTCTTCTCAGACATTTATTCTTCCTCATCAGTTTTAACATCTTCTTGTCTATCTCCCTCTACCCACCCAAAATAATTTAGATTTCACTAAAATTTGATTACTTTTGTATATTAATATGAGTTATTAGTAAGGATTGACATTGTAAATTAAATCAGATGTGTGGCATATATCCTCATTTATTCAGTCTTGTTTACACTCTTTATCACAATTTTATAGTTTGTTAATGTGCACGTTTTACCTGTTTCATTAGATTCATTGCGTAGCATTTTGTGGGTTTTGTTACTATCAAGAATATGGTTTATTTTTATTTTTATTTCTAACTTATCTAGAGAAATGTTTCTCATATTCAACTATTTTATCAAAAGTTACTTGTCACTAAATTCTAAATATATAGTTATACTTTCTGTAAAAGAAAGAGCTAATTTATTTTTCGTTTTTCTCCAAATTTTACACATTGTCCTATTACATTATTTTAAAATTCTGAAATAATACTAAATAATGGTAATAGCAAGTAATTTTGTCTTGCTCCTAATTTTAAAATTTTCAGTATTCCATAGTTTGATGTACTCTTTATTATTTTAATAAATTTCACATAGAATTTTTATGGGTAATTGCTGCTCAATTTTATGAAATGGTTTTTATCACCTAATATTATAATAATTTTTTCTTTTAATCTATTAAGATTATAAATTATGTTGACAAATATCCTAATTTTTAACTACCTTTACACATATGAAATAAACTTAATTTCCATTCTTTTAATAAGTTTCTATTAGACTTTATTTACTATCTTTTGTTTAGAATTTTGGCTTCTATATCCTTAAGTGAAACTGTGTGGTTTTCTTTTTTCCCTCTACCCTTTTCACAATTTAGTAATATTATTTTTAAAAATACTAGAATGAATTGGGAACTAATTTCTATAGCCTGAAATAATTTAAATAATCATCTGCTACAGTTTCATGAATGCTGGTACAAAAGTCCTGGATCAGAGACAAAAACTTGTTTATTATTCACAGCAATAGTCCAATGTCAGCAT
Organism: Hystrix cristata; assembly: GCA_004026905.1. Taxonomy (NCBI): domain Eukaryota; kingdom Metazoa; phylum Chordata; class Mammalia; order Rodentia; family Hystricidae; genus Hystrix; species Hystrix cristata. The sequence goes on along the minus strand of PVJO010011591.1, from coordinate 33,637 downwards.
TTTTGCAATGCTTTTCTAAGCCCCAGCTTTGACAGGGCAATGTGAAAAAGGCCTGCACATCCAGCAGATTGGTTCTCAGGAGTGGAACCCTGAGTTTAGGAATCTGATTATTTTAAAACAGGCATTAAGTATGCCTGCTCTTGGCTCCAGAGGGAAACACCATATCTTCCAATGTTTTAAGTAAACCTGCCCTTTACTCTACGGGGAAACACTATCTTCCAAAGTTATTTACTTTACAAACATCCTTGAAAAGATAGTCTAGAATAAAGGGAAGTCATTGTTTCACTTATAGAAGCATAAAAATTGTAAGTGGTCCAGTGAGAATTATTTCCAATAATGAATTAGCAAAAAGGACAGAATGTTAGTACTTGTTCATTCTTAAGCAGTAGGCATATGGATGTCACTTTACTATTTTCTGCCTTTTTCTGAATTGTTGAAATATCTCCCCCACTCCCACCAAAAATGAAAAGGCCTGTCTAGTAATGGAGTAGTTGCCTCAAGATTTAAGTGTTCCAAAAAATATGGGTGACTTCCCTCTACGGAAAGTGTAGGATTCCATAACTGTAAGGGAGTGGTAGGGTAGGGCCATTCTAATTCCAAAATCTATAATATTGGATGGTCAAATCTGAAGGCATTTCAGGAATTCCTTAGCTATTCCTATTATCTCCACTTTTCAACAAATTCATGGATAAATGATTGGTGCACATGCTCAAAAAACACAGACAAACACACACAATTGCCAAATACACACACTTGCCAAATAATTCATGCCTGGGACTATCCACGTTTCTTAATCTCTTTAGATTTTTTTAAAATGAGGTCAATGGGACAACTGTCATTTTTGTTCTTAAAGCATTGATATATGAAAGATGTGGTGGACATAGGAAAGTTAAGGGTGAGCAAGATTAATGTGACCCTCTCCCACAGAACCTAAAATCTGGTGAGGACAATAAATAATTCAACAGAATCATAAACTGTAATTGGCTCTCAGATTTATTGGAGATTTAGTCCCCTCCCTTCCACACCTATTCATCAGTAGCTTCCTAGGAAACAATAGCCAGAGATCTGGTATAACATTCGTGTAACTATCCCAAAGAGAGTAACAGGACATCAGGACCTGGGAACTCTGAGAGTCACAAAATCCCAACAGGAGACTGGTTGAAACAAAGATGTCTGTTTAAGTACCTCATCTCCCTCTAGTTCAGATTTTTCCCTAGCTCAGATTTTTCCTTTTCAAGGGTATCATGGTTTATATCTGGATGTCTCCCGAAAGTCTCATTCGCTCTTCATAGGTGGGGTTTGGGGGAGGTGATTGGATCATGGGGGTGTGATGCTCATGTGTGGATTAGTCCACTGATGAGTTTATAGCAGAGTATGATATTTGAAGGCAAAATCTAGTTGGAAAAGGTAGGTCATTGTGGGTGTGGCCTAGAAGGGCCTATCTCCCTCCTCCTCCCTTGCTCTCTCTCTGCTTCCTGCCATCTCCATACCCCTCTGCCCTGCACTCCTGCCTTAGAGCCAGCTGACTATGGACCAAAGCCCCTACAAACTGCAAGTCAAAACAAACCTCTCCTCCTTTAACTTGTGGGTGTCAGGTATTTTGTCTCAGCAACAAGAAAGCAACTGAGACAAAGGGAAATTCTAATATTTAGTGAATGTTAACTGTTTGGTATCCAGGTACTCTGAAATAGCATTTTAAACCCCAAAATTAGAATATTCTGTTAAAGTCTTTGTCCAAATGCAAGATCCACATCCCCAGGACTTTCCTCTTTCCTGCCTTTTGATGCTGGCACCATACCAATGTCCACAATGATATCAAAACATATTCACATACATACACATTTGCTTTCTCTCTGTTTCTGAAAATTTCTTCATATTCCTTCTCAAAGGCTGAGAAGCAGGCAATGGTGGTGTATACCTGTAATCCCAGCACTCGGGAGGGAGGAGGATCACTGTGAATTTGAGGCCAGTCTGGGCTACACAGTGAGTTCAAAGCAAGCCTGAACTACATAGCAAGACTCTGTCTCAAAAAATAAAATAAAATAAAATAAAATAAAAAATAAAAGAATAGGGACAGCATTAGCTGATGAAAATGATCATTTCTTTACCCATCTTTTCAGCAACAGTAAACACGTGACTAAAGTTTAATTTAAGTAAATGCCTGAATAAAAATTCAGATTTAGAGAAAATACTAAATTAACATTAAATCAACTTAACACTCTTTAGTTTTTACAGGAATCAGAGTAGAATCCCTTTGCTTAGCAAACTCCTCCAGCAACAATTCCAGAAAAGTATTTACTTTGAAAGATGAAATGCACCTGTAGTTCTTTTTCTTTTCTTCCAGATTGGCACCAGGGATACCTAAAGTCAAATAAACAACAGGTGTAAAGGCAAAACCACAATCTGGTTTCCTTCAAAAGCTGAACTAAGTAACAATTACAATCTGCTACAGGGGAAATGCTAAATCCGACTGGGTTTTAAAGATAGACTTCATCTGCCCCCTGCTGTACTCTAGGTAAATGACAGGACTTCCTAATTTAGCACCAGACCATAGATTCTGGACCTGCAGTAGCCTTCTTAGCAAGGATGTAAACACTATGGCAAAATAGACTGGGCATGTGGTTCACTCACCACTGTGTCCCCAACATGTAGTACAGCACGGTACCCAAGACATACAGTAGTAGGTATTTAATAAATGTGTTGAACGAATATACAGGTAAGAAAGGGGTGCTCACCAACTCTGAATAGATAAGATACTGAGATTTACAGGTCCAAGAAAAAATACAAATGTACTTCAAAGTTGTGCTCATAAGTGTTTGAAAAAAAACTTGGTTCAAGTTGTGCATGACTAATAATTCCACTAGTCTCAACAAACTAATGAAGTTAGAATATTCAAATTTAAAGAGACACATAGATTTTCTAAATGTGACTGCCAAGACATAATTTTTTGAGAATTTGGGATCTAAAGGGCATGAAGTAAAATAGAACCCTGGAGTTTTCTCCAAGATGGTAGAACTTGAGAGCATACGAAGTTCTGTGTCATCTTCATCCCTTGCTCCACGCTGCCCCCACTGCTGCCAGCCCTCCAGTGATCATCTGTGTGTCTTGCAAGGGTCAGTGAAGGCAGAGGTGGGAATACAGGCATCATTTTCAGGTAGGGGCACACTGACTGAATATGAAATAAGTGATACCAGGGCCAAGGGATCAACATTACATTCATCTGTGTACCTTTCAAGATGCCTGGGCTTCACTGCAGAGTCAGGACAATACGCCTGTGCAGAACAGTTTTAAAGGGAACATAATTAAGTGCCTGTGTATGTGATGTAGACAACTGCAGTAAGACCTCGCCCTGGGGAAACATTAAATCAGGCCTGGCTGCACCAACACAGAGAAGCTGAGCTTTGTAGAACATGAATATGAGTCAAATAAGCAGGAGAAACAAGCCCTTCTTTCCCTCTGAGAAGCTAATCCCACCTTGCTTAGACTCTATGGTAGTCAGCTTTAAAGACATGTCAATTTTCCTCCTCTTATTCTATAAACAAATCTACTTATCCCGTGGGACCAACTACAAAAATCAAATCCTGGAGGAAATTGTTCAATTTTTGCTTATTTATCCATACAATAGTCACGAGAACAGACTGACTACTACATCATGGTGGATTAAGCTACAATTTTGACAAGGATTCATTTAGCAGAGAGTATGAATTTAAGTCATCAAGCAAACTGGAAAAGGTTTTAAGTATCTGCTCATTTGTGTCCTGAAATCTGGACTCAATTGTGGCCTCCACTAAATAAAATAAAGATGCCAGAAATCCCCCAGCATAGTGCTAAGACTGCTCCTGAGCCACTTCAGGGCTTGCTCAATCGCTGTATGAACTCAGTGACATCGAAAGCAGAAACAGAAGTTGTGTCTGTACTCCAGAGACTTCCCTGTAAGTCTGGTCTGCTCACCACTGTGGCCGAGGGCCCAAACGGTCACCTGCAGCCTCCAGCTCTGAGCCTCCAGTTTGGCTCTGGGACCAAGGGAGACCAGCTTGCCATCTAGATAGATGACAACATAGGAGCCTCTCATCACCGAAAGGCTGCAATTTGTGTTCACAAGGATGCGCATTTATTCAGGCTATGGGTTTGCCTTCCCTAAACACTATCCTTCATGAATATATTAAATACCTCAAACGTGATCACAATATTCCACTCACAGATGCTTTTATGGTGAAAACATTTTATAACAAAGGTAATAATGTGCTAAGCTGGTGCTCACAGGGTATGTGGTAAGACTAGAAGTTTGCACTGTGAAGCAGACAACCTTGTAGATGGTATAATGACCTTCTGAAATCTCCAGTACTGACCAAGACACAGCACTTTGTAGAACTGGGTGTTGTCCTACTAGAGGGAGGACCTGGTTTTAGTGTTTCCCCAGTAGCCAGAGTGTATGTCTGGGAATCCATCAATAAAAGTGGGTGTGGTGCTTTTCATTTTAAACCTTTGGGTCCACTTGAAAGTATTTTGTTTTCCATGCCTGTGGTTTTACTCTCTCTTGATTTAGAAATATTTATGTCCAAGAGAGAAACATTTCTGCAAGGGGAATATTTTTGCTAGCTGAGAATGGCCCTTATCATTTTAGGTTCCTCACACCACAGCAGCAAACAAATAAAGGCAGAGAGGAGTGTTTGGCATGTCAGCTGCTGTCACCGAATCTGGGTATCCAGGGAAAATAACGAGGAATATTCGGAGGCTGAGGATCCTCTGAGAGCACTTCCTTACACGACTGTGGTTAATGGTGGTTTGGTTAATGCTTTGGTTAACAGAGAACTAGAGCAGCCCTTAAGGGCAGCAGCCCACCAAGGGCTCAGATCCCTCAGGAACACAGACGCAGGTCATCCACAGGTAAAGCCTGACGGTGGCCGAGGGCAAAGGAGCATGAAGTTCAATCAACGGCGGCCTCATTTTTCTCCCTCCTTGGTGAGTTACATATATGAGTATGAAACCAGATTGGCTACATGCCGATAATCAGTTATGTGAAGGGGATGTAAAAATTCATTGTACTACCCTCATGTTTGGAAATCTTTACAATAATATTTTTAAGGATCCCTGTATAAAATTTGTCATAAAGTTCTCGTTTGATCTTCTACACCTGGAAGCAACCTCTTCAGTCGGGAAAAGCACAGTCTGTAGGTACACAGACACTGACGCCACAAACGAGACAAAAGCCTGACATTACTCAATATTATGGCAGTTCGCAGACACTCGAGAGTCACCTTCCCTGGCCAGCACTGTCGCCAGTCAAACTCGGGTTCTTCTGCTTGATTCAGATGAAAATCTTGGATTGGCAAATTGTACCTCTGCTAGCAGTCCAGGTGACACTAGGTAATGCTAAATGCCAACAGTTGACACAGCCAGCTGCTGCTCTGTGTCACTGGTGGCCGCCACCTTCCAATGCCAGCTTGGGCTGCATGCTGTCGGTCAACTCTACCGGCTGCTGGTCTCTGCCACTCTTGGCTACTGCCTTTTGGTGCCAGCTTGTGCTGGACACTGTAGGTCGACCTTACTGATTGCTGGTTTCTGCTGCTGGCCTTCCTTGATAGCTGGCCTCTGTCTCTGAGTGTTTATTGCTCTTTCTTTTGAATTGCTTGTTCTGTCCACACTACTCAAGATAAAAATCCCAAGTAGATTTACGAGATTTTTGGAGCCCACACTACCTGAGAAATAAATCACGAGCAGGTGCACAGGAACACCAAGGTGCGTCTTTATTTTAATGGGACCCATGGTGCAGTGCAGTGGGGTCAATAATCAGGAGGGAATCTTCCAAGACTAAATCCCAGAAGTGGCTGGGAGTGCTGCTTATAAAGCAGCAGCTGCAAAGTAGCGTCAGTGAGGGACAGGGCTGAAAGGCTGCTGTGAAGGTTGGGCAAGCAAATAAGGTGCCCACATCCCTCCCTGCCTGCGCTTAGCTGCTCTTGGGTGCCCCTCCTTTCTTCAAAAGTGGCAGGAGTGGGGGAAGGGCACCACACTGTCTGGCTGCACTCACGTTGGAGTGGAGAATGACAGTTTGATGGCCAGGGAGGAAGAAGTCGGAGTTGTCTTTTGGGGTTTGTTTTGTTTTTTTCTGGCAGCAAGGGAGAACTCATGGAGAACTTGAAGCGGGAAAGGCGTATGGTCTGATCATTTCTTTAGGGTAAGTGCACTGTGACCACTTTGGGGAGGATGGACTGGAGAGAGGAAGACAGTTCAGTCAAGTCTGGTAAGATGATAGCATTTGACTAGAGTTACAGCTGTGGAACTTATGAAAAGTCAGATTCTAGTCAGCAGGATTATGTGATTTTCTCCAACGATATTCAGCTGCTAGGATATAGGTAAAGTAATTAGAGATTTAGGTTTATAAACATGGAGGGGCCGAGGCTGTTTATAAGGAAATAGCTGCAGTGCTGGCTGGAGCACTGTGCCCAAGCTGAGAAGGGATGTGAGATGAGGTGACCAGTAGGGGGAAAGGATGAGGTTTTAATCAGACTGGAGAATTGCCTGAAAGGAAACACTGGAGTAAATGAATGGAAAGGACAGCTGTCAAAATGTAGATTAGGGAGGCAGCGCAGTTGGGGGGCAGGGTATGACTAATGCGTGAGCAGAGATGGAAGAGAAGGAGATACCCTGAGGGCTGAAAAAACCGCCGTATAGATTGGGCCATTTGATGTGGAGTAACATGTTCAACCAGAGAACAAGAAAGCCGTCATCAATGCAAGAGGGGGAATGGTACCCAGTAGAGTGCCAGTGGTATGTTGGGGTGACCAGTGGGACAAGTCTAAAGATGTTAAAGAAGGTGTTTGTTTTCATCTAATAAAAGAGAGGTGGGGAAGACTTGAAACGGAAGCTCAGGAACAGCTCAGGCTCCATTACAGCTTGGAGCCCCTAGGACCATGATGGCAAACCTCGTAGAGCTTTCAATGGTAACAAACAGCTGGCAACAGCTGAATGACTGTTCTGTCCACAGTACTCAAGATACAAATCCCAAGCAGACTTACAGGATTTTTGGAGCCTGTTCTACCTGAGAAATAAATCACAAGCAGGTTCACAGTCTCCACCACTGCCCTAGGATTGAGGAGGAAGAGGAAGAGGAAGAGGGAGGAGGAGGAGGAGAGGGAGAAGAAGAAGAAAGAGGGGGAGGAGGGGAAGGAAGAAGGAGGAGAGGAAGAAGAGGAAGAGGAGGAGGAAGAAGGAGAGCACAGAGGAAGAGAGAAAGTTTGCAACAGGCGGAGGACTGAGGTCACCAGGCAAGGGAGAGGGAAGACAAGGAAATGCTGAGGGGTGAGTGTAGGTAGTGATTTTCAGTCCCAGCTATCAAAATCACCTGGGAACTTTTAAAACTTCAGTTGCTGTGCCTCACCAATGCAATCAGAATCACTGGGGGAAGGCAGGGGAGGGTATGTACAGAATAGTAACCAAACTTCTAAAAACATGCTTACTTTTACACACTAACACAGATAACAGACTGTAAGAGGAGGAAATGGCATCAGTGTTCATCTCTGACAAGTTCAAAATATTATGGATTAATATTTTTACATTTCTAAATTTTCTGGCACACATTCTTACATTGAAGGAAAAGGTTTGTGTTTGCTTGAGGGCGATTTTAAAGAAAGGGTCTTATATAATTCCATTGTCCACTATTGTCCACTATTGTCCACTATTTACAATATTGTAATATTGTCTGTCTGACTCAATCTGCCTCTGGCAAGAGGACCATGACATGAGCTTTGATGTATCAAGAAAACTTATCCAAAACTTGGAAATAAAGCAAAAAACAGGGCAGTAAGTCCTGTCAAATTCATAGTGGGGTGTTAACATTCCTGCCAAGGCCATTTCTTAGGAAAGAGCAGTGGTTCCCAAGTATAGTTCAAGAACCTCTGGAGTCAAGACACTTTGGGGATTCTTCCCTTGCCAACTACATTATCTGTGAGGACCGAGTTCCTTCATGCACTTCCACCAAAACAACATACTGCAACATATGAATGCAGAAGTTACAAGAATCCAGCTGTTTTCTGACGTGCCTAGTAAATGTGCTTTTTCCAAAAGTGTAAAACAATGCCATTTTTCTCAAAATATTTATTTGAAATTATCATATGTGGTGGACTGATATGGTCAACATGAGCAGGAATGCCCAGCTGGATTGACTTGGCGTGGTTTTGGGTGTAGAGGATCTGCCTGAGGATTGTTGCCAACACAACGTAAAGGAGAGTGGGAGCAGAAGATAGGAGCTGGCTGTTTCCCAGGAAAAGCTCTGTTGTGGCTGGTTCTCCAGAAGGGAACGTGGCTGTGCTTGTCACAGGAAGAGCTCAGGTCCTTGCTGTCGTCGAGGACAGCTGCTGTTGCTTTGGGGGAGCTCTGGTCTTCATATCTGCTCCAAGCAGCATATCCTGGTTCCAGTAAAGATGTCTTCAGCCATCATCTGCAGACACAGACGTACACGGGACAGTGCTCCCAGCCCTTGATTGGCTCTTCTGGGTCTCCAGTGCATAGACATTCAGCACTCTTCCTGCATTTGGCTTATGGGTGAAATGTCGTGACTTGTAAATGTCCTGTATTAAATCTGCTCTCTTGCAAACCATTGGCTCTAGAAAGGTAACTAATACATCATAAAAATATTAACATGAAATAAAAAGACAGTCTACACAATGGAGAAAATATCTGCAAACTATGTATCTAAAGAGAGATTAATATCCAAAATATATAAGGAACTTATACAACTGAACAGCAAAAAGCAAATAACCCAATTTAAAAATAGGCAAAGACCCCAACTAGACATTTCTCCAAAGACAACATAAAATAGCAAACAAGTGTATGTAAAGGAGTTCAACATCACCGATCATCCAGGAAATGCGAATCAAAACCACAATGAGGTATCACCTCACATGTGTTGGGATGGCTTTTATTAAAAAAAAAAAATAGTAAGTGTTGGCCTGGATGTGGCATAAAGGCAATTCTTATACACTTTTAAGGGAATGTATACCGATGTAACCACTGAGGAAAATAGTACATAGATTCCTAAAGAAATTGAAAATAGAACTAGTTATGACCCACCAATCCCTCAAAGGAAATGAAATCACCGCCTCATAAAAATTGCTCTCCCACGCTCACTGCAAATTACCTACAATAAGTTACAGAACAACTGTAGTATTTGTCAATGGATGAATGAAAAATATTGTGAGGTGTATACACACACACATACACACACACACACTAGAAGAGCTACCATTTGTGACAAGGATGAAACATGAAGATAATACGCTAAGTGAAATGAAACATATAAAAATACTGCATGACTTCACTCATATGTGGAATCTTACAAGAGGAAAAATTGAATACATAGAGTAGCATGGACAGAGGTTGGGAATGATTGGAACAGAGAGGTTAAAAGTGTAAAGCTGCAGCTAAGATGAGTAAGTCTTAGAAGGTACAGCATGAGGACTATAAAAATCTTGAATTGTGTGGTGGAAAACTGCTGAGAGTAGATTGTAGGCACTCTTACAACAAAAAGTCACTGAGGTAAGGGACATGCTCATTTGCTCGGCTACAATAATCATTATGTATATCAAAACAATGTAATGTATACCTCATAGTAATTTTTTAGTTAACATAATGTGCTTATTTTAACAATCCTTAATTTCTAATAAAATAAATGTTACTAACTCACTTAGAACCCTGTTTGTATAAAGGGATCCTGAGACCCAGACTGATCTACTGATTTAGATGCCTGACTTTGCTGTTCATTACTGACTACTCAGGATATTTGTTTCAAAATACTCGATGGTGAATTATGGAACTCCTGTTCCTCTAATTTTCCATGTTATTGGCTTGCTCAGTAAGGAGCTGAACAAATTTTGATACATGTTCATTACGTAAGTCAGTCATGTTTAATTTTGCAGATTGTACTTTGCTAGGAGGTTTAACCTCTGTCGATTTATATAACTTGGCTCTGAGGTTCTTTTCCTGTATTCAAGAGCTGGAGAACTTGGAAGGTCTTATCATTCTTAAACATTCCCCTAATAAGTGAAGACTGCAATGATCAGCTGTGCCTAAAACTAATTGTTCCTTAAATATTTAAAAGGCAGGAACTCAGCCAAAGTTTGTGAAGCCAAGTGGCATCATTACAAAGACTACCCAAGGTTAAGAGTGGATCTGCGATTTGAGAGACAATACTGACTTTGATACAGATGAGTACCCTTTCAATCTGTTGTCAACATCTGTCCTTCATTACACAGGCTCTGCTTCTTCCAGGTAAAAAATACAACATAATTCCAGCTCTGTGCATCTTGGTGCAGAAAGCTTCCCTCACAAAAAAACATAAAAACAGCATCAGAAATCTGTAACTCTACTACCCATTAGGAAATACTCCTTCCCTAATAGTGGCTCTTATGCAGCAAAGTGATCTGAAAGAATTACTAGAAATACAGATTTAAACTTATTATACAATGCGAGTGGGGCCCAAGAATGTGCATCTAAAAGCATGTCAGGTGATAATTAGATTCAAAATAAAAACCTATACTTTTGACTACTTAACTATTCTATTTTTCTAAGAATTGCCCACATAGCCTTAATACTTAAACATCAAGTCCCTCATGCAGTCTGCAAGGCTGACCACCATCCGGGCCAGATCTTACAATCTCATCGACACCACTTCCTCTCCACCTCGCAGTCACCTATGCCAGAACCACTCCAGCCCTCTGCCCTGTGGTTCCTGCCTGATGGTGATATCTTTCCCTCTCTGCCTCTTCTCTGCTTATGTGACACTTTTTATTCTAAACAGTGGGAAAATAAGGAGGGCAGTACATGGCTATCTGGAGTGGAGGCCAGCAGAGCTAGCCTTTACTAAACATGAGTGACTTCTCTCATCCTCAGGTGAATCCTGTATAAAAATGGAGATGAAAATACTCACTCTTAGCTACTGCATGGTACAGGGAGCAGTCAGTTTAGCAATGTTAACATGTTGCCCCCCCCCATAAAACCTTTACTCTTCTGAGGAAAAACTGGCCTAAGTATTAGGAACATTCCTCTTAGAGACACACAATAAATATAACAAGGATTTTCTCTCCTCACCAGACATGACTGTAAACCCAATTCTGGGAGATTTTATGAACAGACACAGGAAACATTAAATTGGTATATTAAAATTCTAAACATAATCCAAATCCAAGAGGGTAGCTTACCTCTGATCACCTCTCAAAGTTATTTTATCAGGGTTTAATGATTTGTGTTCCTTACTATTTTGATACGAAAGGAGAGAATTCAACCACTAATATTTAGGAGCCCACATTTGCCAAAGAACCACCTAACGCAACCACAGTAGATAGTCTATGCGTAAGGAAGGCAGGTAGCTGGAGGGCAAGCAGTTAATGGCAAAAGTACTCTGAGTATGTACTTTGTATACAAATATTTGATGATGCAAACGACCAAAAAAATGTATAAAGTTATGCTTTCCAAGGAACTAATCAAGTTGAGGGAAAATACTGATAAAATGCTTTTTTCCATAGACAAAAGAGTAATCACCACCACCCTCCAAAACTCAGTGTATTCTCTGTAGAAAGAAAAGAGACTACCAAGTTAAAAACAGGTATATCATCTCATACATGTGATTTAAAGAATGTCTAGCAGGATTTTGATACACTCTCATCACATCTTCCTAAGATCCCTAAGAAGTAGATACACCCATTTTATAGTCAAAGAAGCTGAGGCTCAACTGTTACATAAGCATTTGTCCAAGTTTAGAGCTGGGAGGTGGTAGTTTGAGAACAAAGCTCAGTTTTAACTCTTAAAATCCATCTCCTTCTCCTTGAATTGAAATTTAAGTACTCTTCCAGTTCTAGGGTATCCAAGCCCTAGGTCGTCTTCATATTTTGTAACTGGCAAGTTTAAACTATCCCATTTTAGATGACCTTTCTTGGCCTGTAAATGGCTACAGATTCATCTGCATCTAGAATGACTATGCTAGTCATTTAAAAACGCTTGAAGGGCTGGGGATGTAGCTCACTGGCAAGATGTTCACCTAGCATGGCCCTTGGCTCAATACTCAGCTCCGGAAAAGGAAACAAAAAGCAAAACAAACCTTGCTAGCTCTTAATAACAATTTTAATAATGACAGAAAGTAAGTTATGGACAAGCTTCAGAAGTACAGTTACAAACAGATACATTCTGGTGTTCTCGCGTCAAAATTCCCTTTGCCGGATGGGCATGGCGGTATGCACCTGTAGTCCCAATGACGGGAAACTGAAGCAGGAGATTCACTTAGCCCAGGAATTCAAGACCAGTTGGGCAACATGGTGAGACCACCAACACACACACACACACGGTGAGACCACACACACACACACAGCCCTATTTACCCTCAAAAGAATCAAACCAAAACCACCACGAGCATTAGCTACCTAATAACCTAGGAAAACATCCATGTTATACAAAAAAAATCATGTATAGGATAATCCTTATTTTGTGTAAAATAAAAATCAAAAATGTCTTATACACACAAAGACATGTCAATAAGCGTAGGAAAGATTGCAGCAGAACACATACAAAAATAAAGAACATGGAGATTTTCACTTCTTGATCATGATTCACTTTAAAGTGGTAATATTATGGGTAATTTTGACATTCAGTTTTAGCAAAATCTTTTTTTTCCCTCTACTTTTTAGTGCTTTTCTGAATATAGTCAAGACAAAGCTCACATCTTGAGTGAGGGACATTACTCATCTGTGTCTAGTTTCAGAGCGACTTTAAAAAACCTAGGTGTGCAAGCCTGAGATACAGACTTCTTTTGTGATGAGCTATCCAACAGCTGTGATCTCCTCGCCTGAATCTTTTTTATACATATCTTCATGTACTTTTGACCTGGTCAGCTGTTATCTTCAGTTTTGAAGAGCCCCAAAAGTCACAAACTTAAAAGAACATATAAGTTGTATTTCACTGCAGTCTATTAAAGTAGCTCAACTCCAAAGCCCAAATTCAAAAAAAATGCAAATCTGAAGGTCGGGAAGTCTTAGAATTTAATCTAAGACTTAAGTGGAGAAGATGACAAGTCTATGCTGCTTGAAGACTTTTTTTGGCCCAAAGTCAAGTCCCCTCGTGGCACAGGCTCAAGAGAAGACAGTTGCCAGAAGCACGGCTGCCACTGATCTTATCACCCCGCGACTATAGCACAAATGGGAAAATATCAGGATGCACACATCAGTTCTGCTCAAGTTAGCAGACAGACGTGCAGGCCATGCATTTGTAGACTGAAGCCGGTATGCATGCAAAAGACCTAAGCAACCCACACTAATACATAATCAGCTAACCTAAAAGCCTATTACTGGGTTAAAAGGCTAAGCAACTGGTGGGGGATTTAGCTCAGTGGTTAGAGTGCTGGCCTACCGAGCACAAGGCCCCGAGTTCAATCCCAAGCACCAAAAGAAAAAAAAAAAAAAAAAAAAAAAAAAAAAAAAAAAAAGGCTAAGCAACTGCTTTCTGAGGAGTCATTTTGGATATTTATACAGCAAACCAGCAACAGCCAGTGTTTTCTGGAATTTTGTGGTACATTTCCAACCAAGACCAGAAATTTTTAAATGCTATAGTAATGAATATAACTAAAACAGCACTCATGCCTATATCAAGGGTAAGAAGGTCTATAAGTAGCCCACCCAGCTCAAAATTAAAAACTAAAATTTTAATTCCGAAATTAAAACTAACAAAATTCATTTCGGAGTTCACTGAAAATATAACCCTCAAAAGTGAAACACCAGTGGGCACAGTGGTGCATGCCCATAATCCCAGTATTTGGAAGGCTGAGGCAGGAGGATTGCAGTGAGTTTGAGGCCAACCTGAGCTACACAGCAAGTTCAAGGAACGCCTGAACTAGATGGTAAGGATCTGTCTAAAGAAAAGAAAGAAAAGAAAAGGATGAAATATTCAACTCTATAAGTAGAGTATTTTCACTGAAGCAAGGATGACTAGCAATCCATCTTGATGAGATAAACATAAGGCATACTCAACAGCAGGGTCACCAATGACTGCCTCTTTCCAAAAAGTAAATTGTGTCATAAATTGGATAACTCATTTGTCACTGAGAAAATCTATGACGAATAGATCATATGACGAATTAGGTTTTTAAAAAGAGATTTTTAGTAAAAACTGGGTATTTTTAGTAAACTGAAAATATACTAACACTAAAGTTATTTCAGTCAACAGTTTTGAATTTATCTTTAATCCATTTTACTGCTTCTTAACAATTTTCAGACCTTCTAGCTGAAACTAAAGTGCTTTCTTAGAATCCTACAGAGAATGATACCTTTTTCAGGAAAAACACTCTAACAAGAAATACTTAGAAATCTAATGATCTTCCTAATTTTTAAAAGGTAAGCTACCTAAGTCCTTTATTTGAGAACAATTTCTATTACACAACAAATTTTTTATTCTTCATTCGTGGAAACAGTCCACAGCATTCATAAAATTAGATAGTGTAAGAAATAAAGAGACATTTTTTAGAAGAATTCTTTATGTTTAAGAACAGGTAAGTAGGCAGCAATTTAATACAGATAGAAACAAATATAATTCATATAAAACGATTTAAATGGGGGAAGGAGATACATCAACCAAAGAAAAGAGCTTTCATGCATATAAGACCCGAATTTTCTTCACTTAAAAACCAAAGCAGGTGTTTTAAAAGGTGTTCATAAAGGCTACAGAAGCCTTGAAAAAATGTTAGCCTCAGATACATCACACACACACACACACACACACACACACACACACACACACACAGAAAGAAGGGAGAGAAATGGACAAACCCTTAGCTACACCTAGGCTACGCAGAAGCTTTCCCTTTCATAGACAAACAAAGAAAATAACATTTTACAAGCTTAGTTAGCTTCAAGGTACAAAGCCTTATGCTCTCACCTTGAGTGTTTCCTGCCCATGCTCTTTTCAGTACAGACAAATATGATTTATGTAGTAGGACACATACATGAAGAATTCCTTTAAAAAAAATCACGAGTTTCATTTTATATATACAACAAATTTTTAATTATGTACTGAAAATAAATTACAGGAAATAACTTTAAAATGCAACAGAGGACGAGTCACAATAAACATTCCCATTGAATTCCCTTGGGGGGTGAGACTGCAGTGCTCAAGGAAGATAAATATCACAAATATATCAAAAACTTCAAATTGTCTATGCATTCACACACTGACATGAGCCACAAACATTCCTTTCACAGAACTGTACTTGTTAGCCTACCACAGAACCAGATTTTGCCATAAACTACAAAACTTTTAATACAAAATCGTATTTATATATTTATAATTCATATACATGCCCTATCTGTGATTTTAGAAAATAAAACCTACACACTGTATAGACACTCTTAACTCATAGCTGTAGGCAACATTTTTGGATGGAGTTTCTCCCCCAATAAAATTAATGGCATATTTTATGTACATGAAGGCTAAACTGCAAAAAGACAGTTCAGATTTTCCCAGATATGCATCTCCTTTTAGGGCAGGTTTATAAATTTAAAAAGGCAAGACAAATGTACACCTCAGAATTACTTCCTCAGCTATAAGAGTTGTCGTGTGATTTTTGTGAAGTTTCTGACACATGCATTTATGTAATACTGGTATTGAAGGCAGTAAAGCAATATATACTTTTAATGTAGTGGCTCAATAAAGGCTTCATTGTCGTTCCAATCTGATTCTTGATACAGTGATTCATAAATTCTCTAAAAATTAAAATTTCAATGGGACATTGTGTTAAAGACTCTAAATAGATTTCTTAAAATATTTCCCTGAAATATCCTTTTACATAAGACAAACTTCACTAACATTAGATTAAGTAAAAAGAAAAGAATTAAACATGGCACAAATGTGCATGATAAACTAATGCTCCTCAGCCAATCTCCAGGTCTAAGGAGCCATTAAAAGAATGCTTAAAACCAACAAACAATTTTCACACTCTGTGGCAGCCATCTGTGAAGCCAGTTATACTAAACTACTTCTACAGTTGATTGTAAACTTTGGTTTATTTTTGAGTTCTCATTTTACAGCAAGCATGAAAAAGGGAGAGTGGAGTCCATGAGGAGATGAACTGTCAGTCTGTCTTTAATCTGGCATGATGAGACACCTGGTCAGTCAGGCCTGCTTTGATAGAGTTTGTTACAGACTGCCTTATGTTTTCCTCCATCAAATTATCACCCAGGGGCTTCAATACCTGTGGTATGAGAAATGTGCAAAACAAACAAAAACATGAGGTAAAAAAAGAGTTACATATAAAAATAGATATAAAAATTCAATTCAAAGCAATGACAAAAATAACCAGGAGTGTGAGAAATAAAGATGCTTCTCCCAAAAGAAAAAAAAGTTAAGATGCTACAAATTATGCAGTTAGACATTACACAACAAAAATTACTTTCCTCTTATTCAAACCATCTACAAATCCTATGAGATGGATGTGCAATTCCATACCCTATATGCAGCATCAAATCTGGTATGTATACAGCATTTATGCAGACCGGCCCAGACGGTCCTGCTTATTGTCCTACATGTGTAAGTGTGAACACTTCAGAAAGAGAAAAAGTTAAAAATACTGTCTAATTTCTCTTCTTGTTATTGTTGGATGACAGTCTCTGTCGCTGTGCTGATGAAAGAGCACGATGAACCATTCGACGTCTAGTAACTTCAAACAGTTTGGAAAACACCTAAAACATGGAGTGATTTGTTAGGAGGAGAATGACTCAGAGTGCCTTGAAGCTAAAGAGTTAAGACTACAAGAATTTGAGACTTTGTACGTTTCTCACCTTCCTGGGACTCCTCTGAAGCAAAAGAAAAGAGAAATGCAAAGAAATTTAGACAGGGTTTGTTGACACAACGCAGATTTCTAAGGATCCCCTTACCTCAACTATACTATCATGAAAATAATTTTACACACCTTAGAGTCTTCCATTTAATTGTTCTGTAAAATCCTAGAATCAATGCTGAACAGGTAAGTATATTTCAAAAGAAGACATTGTACAAGTACTGAAATTCATGCTGCAGAAAATTAGTAATTGTTCAAAATTTTAAAGTACATATTTTTTGAAAAAGTGAAACAGTGACAGCTTTTAACCCATCTTCTATTAGCAATTATCAAAAGGACCACAAAATAGTGAGGTTTTTAAAAGATTAAAACGTAAACTTAACAAATATCTAAATATAAACTTCCAAATCAGATCTTAATAAATACAGCGTTTCTCTAAAGAGAAAAGACAAAATCCAATATAGTGGGTCATCTTTATAAAGTCATATGATATTACAAGAAAAGTCAATATCCAATCAACTTTCTTCAAAAATGCCCTACTTCTTCCGTCTTTGAATTTAAAGCCAAAACAAATACGGATCTGCAAATCCTAAACCTTCAAGTAAGGTAAACACTTCACTGCTCCAGAAGCAAAAGGTGAAAATGCCTATTATATCTAACCCTCACCAGTAATAACCACAGCTTTCATTCAGTGCTGGAATGATGCTCATGTATTTCACAATGATCATGTTAATGACATCTTCAATTCCACTTTAGTGAAATTATCTGTACACAGGCAATTCCAAAACACAGCTGCAAGGTATACAAAATGGCTTTTCTTAGGAGATACTTGCTCAGCAAGAGTTCACATCCTGACTCTGAATTCTGATTTGAGGTAAAAGATTATGACTGAAGTTGATTCTCTGCTCAAAATGCTTTGCTTCATCAGTATTTCCATGGTACAGGCATCAAAGTTTCTCTCTGTAGTTGTTCCATGCAGTCATCACTAAATCACCACTATCTTCATAGAAGGCACTGAAGACCTATCATTCAAATTCTCCTACAGTGTCTCTTCATAATATTAGTAAGAAACTTCTTTTCAAAAGCCCTGACTATATTTCCAAATTTCTTTTCCTTACCTTTTAAATTTTTCAATGATTATATTTTATTTTCTCAAAGAAAAAAAATTAGAGACTATGGTCCTACCCAGGGTCTGGGATAATCAGACCTGTAAGTAAGAATCTATCCAGAGGATACTACAGATTTAAATTAACCGAAGTATATTATAACTATGACTTTAAAGAAAAAGAAATCCTCAATTAGTACAGATTCTATATCTGAGCAAAACAAAATATCCTTTTGTCATTCCTCATGTAAAGAAGGTGTGCAAACACTGCAGGAAGAGGGCATAATCACAGGGAAAATGAGATTAGTCACTGAAAAACCAAAAGATAGATACCAACCTGTTCCCATAGTGTTTCAGCAATCTGATCAATCATTGTTCCAATTTCTCTGAACTCCCCAGAGTATTTAACATATGCCCAAGTACAAAGGGATGTCAGTGCTAACCCCATGACAAGGTTACACAAGACGGCTATAGAGTTTAGGCCAATGAAGCCAGTCAGTCCTGAGATTATATACATTGCAAACATAACTGCAAACAGCGTGGCAGGGGTACGAGCAGCATAGAAGATATTTTTGCCATCATTGTGCTTTATAAAATTTGCATAGGTTTCTTCGATTTCAGCTTCGAGCTGGTCCTGATAACGACGGCAGAACTCATCTCCACCCATTTTTTTCACAGAACGAAACTGTCTAATTGCTATTTCCTTGAGATCCAGGTGTTTTCGCTCCAGGTCTGAAGGTGCGATATAAGGCTTGTCCCCGCCACATACCTGTACAGAAACAATTATAGCTGGAGATATCATATGCTAGAAATACTAATACTTGGAAAAAAGTATTCTGCTCATAATTTTTACAAATTAGTTTCAAACTTGCTTAGCATACCTCACAAGGTAATCATAATTTATTATTTCCTACATGTTTTAATTGACTCAAGCAAATCATTTTCCAAACATGACTAATACCACTAAAATGGAATTCTGGGCTCTAAACTTGACTCCACTGGACCCACTATACACTGTAATAGTACAAAAGATTGCAGACAAGATAGCAGATAAAAAATTACACACTAACATGGTATTTTAATGGCTGAGCAAGCTTAACGCAGAAACTGCTATTGGCCTTGAACTAATGTTAATTCCATCAGAGGTTACTAATAATAGCACTCAGAATCATGAGCCAGAAAATATTTCAGCAGAGTTTATATAATAACTTACCACCTGAATTCTGCACTCTAGCCATGTGGATTATTTTTACAGTTTATTTCTAGTAGAAATCATAAAAGGAATTACAGAACAAGGTCATGTGACAATATGTAAGAAACAGTGGTACCTTGGTTTACATATTTAACTTTTTGGGTGGGGGGTGGGGAAGATGGCTGCATTTGTGTTTGTATGGGGAAAACAGCTGTGGTCATGTTTGTCACCCAATGCAGAGTTTCCAAACAGAAGCAAATTTTGCCAAACGTTTTTGTCTGCAAGCTGAATTGTTTGCAAACAGAAGCATTCGTGAACAGAGATATTACCATACTTTATAAAAATCATCTACTCATGCTAGCATAAAATTTAAATTTTAGTCACAAACCTGTTCCATACTTTTACAATAGATATCTCGTGCTCCTGCTACTGCAGCAAGATTATTAGCTTCAGCTGTTGCCTAAAAGATAAATTAAAGATACCATTATTCTGCAAAAAAATACCTCATGCTCTAAATTTTGATTAAGACAATTATATACAATGTTGAACAAACCCAAAAATGAACCACAGAAAATATCTATTTTTAGTTTTCCTTTCCTTTACAAGGACATATTAACAAGATATGATATAAGCTTCTAAGAGGATACCTGCCTGCTTAATTTTGTTTTGTTTAGGTTCATATTAAAATAGGCTTGGGCTAGGGATTTAGCTCAGTGGTTAGAGTGCTTGCCCAGCAAGGGCAAGGCCCTGAATTCGATCAGACCATAAAAACAAACAAACGAACAAACAGGCTTATACAACAAGTGTGGTGGTGAACTCCTGTAATCCTAGCACTTGGAAGGCTGAAGCAGGAGGCTCACTGCAAGTTCAAGGCCAGCCTAGGCAGCAGTTCAGGGCGGGCCTAAACTACATAGTAAGACTGTCTCAAAAACCCCCCAAAATAAATAAAATAGGCTTGTTGAAAATATCTCATATGCTCAGACCTGGATAAATACATATAACCCTAAAATCCACTGAGTCTCCAAATGTGAGGAATCATGAACTCCCTACAAGTGGTTCTCTGTCTCTCATAATCAGATTCATACAACAGACAGTTTCAAACCCACGAAACTGCATATTACATGAGTTTTATTAGAAAATACTGTCTAATGCACCATAAAAATGAGAAATTAGTTAGGCATGATAGCTCCAGCCTGTAATCCCAGCACTCAGGAGGCTGAGACAGAAGGATCGCCTTGAGTTGAAATCTACCCTGGGGTATCGAGTGAGTTTAAGGCCAACGTGAACCACATAGAGACTCTGTCTCTTAAAAAAAAAAAAATCCCAAAAAACAAAAACGGAATTTGCCCAAAGTAGTGATTCTTTAAAAAACTTAACTGGATTAAAATATCATTGTTCCAAGAGAACACCATTGAAAAAATAAGTCTTTATTCACTAGACATACCTCTAAATCATTAACAAGAAAATAAACCTTTTTTCAAACAACATTTTGTCAAAAACTCAGAAAATAGGAGCTTACTCAAGAGAGGCCCACATTAAACCATCTTATGTAACAGAAAACTCCCTATACTTTGAACATCTGAAGGGAAGATACCAAAGACTCTTATTTCTAGTGGCCTATACCTGTTCAAAGCCTACAATCTGCAGTTATTAAAAACAGAAAATCATATAAAAACTTTAGGAACCATGATACGTATTGACAGAGATGTATGAAATTTATCTGTATGCAAAAAGAACACACTTCCCCCAAACTCCATTTCCAGCATTTCTCTCTAAGGATTTTTGTCCTCCCTCATAAATAACTATACAAACAACACATCTCCCTCTTCCATCCCCCACCCCCCAGACAGAAAGACAGAGACCTCTTCCCTATCCACCCACCCCTGCCCCCGGTCTCTCTTTCTCTACCTGAAGCATGGACTTTGGATGTGGAAGCTCCTCTCCTTGATAAATTTTAATATAAGCCTAAAAGACAGAAGATTCGTTATACTGTGGATTATGCAATTTAACTCTGTGTACCCAAAGAAAAATCATTCATATAAAAATAATTCATATCATTAAAAGAAAATTCTGAGGTCTAAAAATCATGCTCTCATTCCAACAAAGTTAAGCCTGTTCTCATATTATTAAATATGTACATTGCTAAATAATATACTAGAGAAATGTTTCTAAATATAACTTGTATGAAATGTATCTCATATGTTTAAAAGTTTTATATATAAAATGCCATCCACTTTGTGAAAAAAAATTTAAAATTCTTTCCTATTGTAGATGTCTCCAATAGGTAAGTTAGAAAACATTTCAACCTAGTATTTTACTTTGACTACCTGAAATTATATGTCAGCTTAAGAAAAATTACCTAATTTGTAGTTTAAGAGTAAGAAAAGGATGAGTTTTTCAAAGTCTATGAGACTTTCATCTTAATTTTCTATTGATTCAAAATTAACTCTTAAATAAATAAATATAATATGAAAGTTACCAAGTATCTCCTAACTGAGCAAAAGTACCTTCTTAGTCAAAAGTATTTTCCCTCCTACCTATCTCTGCTACTACTAGTAACACAATGCTCTACAGTCCCCTTGTTCTGGCAGGCAAGCTATAAAGGATAAAGAAAAACAGGAAAAAAAAAAACTGAATAATTTAATTGATCTCAAAAGCCAGTACAAGACACTTTCGGCTGCTCTTATCAAGTTCTCAGAACTCTGAGGAAATGGTTTTGTGAGAACCCAGGATGCAGAATTATGCTTCCAATTCCCATTATCACTCGCAACGAATGGCTCATCTCTCCACATTGGAGATGGAGAAGTAGGATGATTCTGTGAACAAAAAAAATCACTATCTACCAGTCACAACTAGTCTGCTATTTCCTTAAATTTTGATACATCCAATTGGAACAGAAAAAAATTTGTTTTTACTTTAAGATAAGAAATTTCTTATACATACAATTTAGTTTTAAATTAACTATACTTCTAGCTTAGACAAAGCCACATTAAGAATCCACCTACCTTAAAATATTCTACAAGATCTCTACAAGTGACTTTAGATCCACTTATCTCTTTTTCTACCAAATTTTCAGGGGCAAGCAGCAATGGAACTAGATTTCGAAGCTCTCGTTTAAATTCTTCATCAATATCTAGTGGACATGAAATTGGCCAACATTATTAATCAAGAAAATACAAAAAATTAAGCACCTATCAATAAGGATTCATAAAATTCTATTTATGAAATACAAGTACATACTATCTATTACATAAGCAGAATCACTTAAACTCAAATATGCCACATCTCCTAGGAAAAAAACATAATCCCCATTACATTACTGTGCTGTTTCCTCCATTCCCCCATAATTCTTCCAGTTCAAGTTATGAACTACCAAATTCTCATTAAGTATTAACGAAAATATCCTCTTCCAAAGAGGTAAACAACTCAAGACATTAAAATTCCATACTAGATTGTTTTTCTAGCCATATTGTAAAAGTTCTGTCACTCCTCAAGCTTTTGGCCATCGCACTCGAAATAATCCTAAATAAACATAAATTATACTATCAGCTCTGAAATGTAGATTTAAATCTGACTGCATATAATAAAATGGTAAAGCTTTTTAGCAGGCTGTAATCAGATGAAATACTAAAAATGTTCTCAGCCTTCAAAATTTAAAACATCAGGTCTGAACAAGACTACTGTAACTTATAAAACAGGTTAATCAAGATACTAAGGCAGTTACAAACCAATAGAAAGCTAGAGACAATACCATTACCATCACAATCATATCATTATCAATGCATCACGATATCCTCCACTATAAAACAGGAAATTTAAAGAATCATGTATTTTCAAAAAACTTTGAGCTCCTAAAAAGTTCTGATTTTAGCAAGAATGAGAATTCCCACCTTTCAATCTCCCATCAAAACTAGGATTAGTTGCAACTTTAAGACCAGGATGTGGCAAAAGGAAGCAACCCAGATTTGAGAAACAATTATGAATGTGCTTCCTTACATTCTGTAGCTCTTCATGTTGATTTTGTTTTACCTAAGTATAGAAAGAGATAGGGTAATGGTGTAAAAAGCAGAAAAAAAATTGTTTAAAATTTTAAAAAAGAAAACACACACATACGCACAAGCAAGTACAATCAAATAATGTGATACTCCACACAGGAGTGTTTTTTACTATGAAAAGTTACAAGAGGCCCATTTCTGACCACTTTGATAAGACCCCACATTTTCTTTAAACTAGAAAAGACTTTTTTTTCCTAAATTAGCTTCCTGATATATCAAAAAACACAATCACCTAACTCATGTGTAATAAAATATGGTTGTAACTTATAAAATAGTAAATAAATAATGAGCCCTTAATATAATTACGTCAAAATGAAACAAAAAAGTAAAATATTAATTTGCCTATAAACAAACAGGATAGCCCCTTGAAAAATAAGAACTAAAATCAAAAGATTACAGTGCAGTTCAAAGAACCTTAGAAATATTTTATTACTGCAGGGCTCTTTCTACATAATTATCTATGATTTATGCTAGTTATCAGAGATTTGAAAAGAGATATTACTATGTACTTTCTGAAAGAAAATCTTTAACTTAGAAACCTGTCTTGAATAATTACTAATATCTAAATGTAATTCACAGGGTTGAGAATTTAGCTCAAGTGGTAGATCGCTTGCCTAGCAAGTGCAAGGCCCTGAATTCGATCACTGGCACCAAAAAAAAAAAAAAATATAATTCACATACTCTTCTGAAGATTCTTCTCAAAAGCCATTTTTAACAAAACATGTGTTATTTGTAATTAAAAGCTGGGAAACTACCTAAATCTCCATCAACAGTAGAATGGAAAAACAGTTATCTATTCATTCAGTAGAATACTGTATGGCAATGCAAATAAATGAACTAAACTATACACAACAATGTGGTTTAATCTCAGAAACAAAGTACTGGACAAAAAAGTTAGATACAAAAAAAGAATAAAGCCTGTTAAAAGTCAGGATACTGGAAGACGTTTTAGAGGTAAGCAGTACAGAGGTTGATGCTTCTGGGTGCACATTACAATAAGGTTATGCTCATCTTATACAAATTCATCAAGAAGCTTCCAGAATACATGCACCACATCAACAAAGTGTAAAAACCTTGTCTTTGAAACCATTATACAGAGTTTGGCTGGTATGCTTGATGTACTTGGTATTAATTTCCTCTGAACAAACAAGAGAAAAACTGATAACTGAAATTATCTCAAGGTTCTGAAATACATTTCAAATACTCCAAGAATAAGGAGTTGGTCATAATCTCATTTTAGAAATTAAAACAAAATCACACTGTACCTCAAGTCATTAAATGTGGTTGAGAAACCAAATGCATCATCCATAGAAAAACAAAATCTTACAAAAAGTGATCTCTACATATCTTTTGTATAAGTGAACAGACGTCATTCTAGTAAGTATCTGACCTGCACACTTCCCCAGCATTTCCACAGGAAGATACTTTAATGGATAAAAGATCATGACCTTGTTGGTGAGGTTACTTTCCAGGAATATCTTAGTGTGACATAGTGTGTAGGAGTGAAGATATTTGGACTCTAGTAGCAGTCATCAATAATTAGTTAAAAAAACCACAGGCAAGTCACTTTTCGGGTCCTGGCTGCACTGTGTATATATTTAAAAAAAAAAAAAAAAAAGGATGCTGAAATAGAAGATAAACCTAAGATTCCTTTTCTGGTTCCATATGCTATCATCTATCAAAGACAGCATTCCTTTCAGCGAGGGTGCCACGTCATTCATGTTCGATGCCTAATGTTCAGAAGCTGGCCCATAAAGAAACACGTGAACAACTAAAGTAAATCAAAAAGTTAAGTGTCCTTCAAGAATGTTGATGCTTTGAATATCTATTTAGTAAGAGCAATTTGTTCTGGAAAGAAATACTTTTTCCTAATTTTGATTCAAGGGCATTGGTTTTTTATTGTTGTTACTGTTTTGGTTTTTTTGCAAGAGTGCAACCAATTTATTTTTTACCAGTTATGTGTCAAGTCACCTGGGCTAACCGGGGATACTTAATTTACACCAATGACACTTAGATCGGTAGTGTAAGCAAAGGCCAGGCAGCCTGCCCTCCGCCCAGCTTGGTGCTTGCTTATGTTCTCTCTAGGAAATGGGGGCTTACCTGCAATCTCTTTTCAAGAAATTGTTTTCCACCTTCCAAACCATATGAATGTTCATAAGGATAACTCCAATCTCTAATCAAAAACATTAACGTCTATATGGAGAAAAAAATATAAATTACTTCTTAGGGAAAAAAAAATCTTAAGAAAAATCTTAATTTTAACTATGGAAACCACCCTTTCTTCACTAAACAATCCTCACCAAAGTCACAGTAACCAAATGTCAATACTGCACATGGTTGTATCAAGGACCCACCTACACAACATTATTCCCAGTCCCTATATCAAGTAATCACCTCCATTTGAGAACTTCACTGCATGTAAATAAATAGTCACCCAAGCACCAGATATTTTTTTTTTTTTTTTTTGGTGCTGGGGATCGAACTCAGGGCCTTGTGTTTGCAAGGCAAGCACTCTAACTACTGAGCTAAATCCTCAGCAAGCACCAGATTTTAAAAATGAGCAAAAGGTATACCAGGGGATTTAGATCATAATTTTAAAGCAAGTCTGTGTAACTAGAAGATCGATGAATTACAGGTGTAATTACAGCTAAGATTACAAATGTTTGCCACCATACTCAGCTAGGCCGTATAATCCCTAATTACACAAGGCTGTCTTGTGCACAGAAGGATACTAAACAGAATTTCTGGCCTCTGGGCACTACATGCCAATAGCATTAACCTTCCCATGAACTATGAAAATTTAAAATGTCTCTTGGAGGGCAAAATTGCCCCAGTTCAAAAAAAAGACATAGTCCAAATACAGTAAATTTCACTCATACACATAAAATGGACCTATGACCTGCCCATTAACTCACAAAAGTGATCACCTGGACCATAATAACCACACAAGGTAGAAGCAAAATCAGTGTAAATTCCCTAACACTAATAATCACTAGCAATGTTGTCATGTAAGAAGGACTTCACATATTGGTAAGCACATATGGTAGTTTCATTCTCTCACATTCTAACTGCAACTAACCAAGTAGTACCGATAGCAAGCTGCAAATTATACTTGCTCCAAAGAATAAACTACCTGGAACTTTTCCATGTGAAACCAAAGTAGATCTTTTTCAAATGGGAAGATGATCAAGAAATGGAGAGAAGGGAAAAGGAGGGGAGGGAGGGCAGGAAGGTGAAAAAGGAATTAAGGTGTGTTATGTAGATGGCACCAACTCCACACAAGGAGTGTAAACAATTACATACTTCAAACATGTACTAATAAATAATAAAAATAGGCTAACTTCAATTTGTAAATTTATCACAAAAAATAAACCCAAAACATTTAGTTAGTCTATCATGTATTAAAAAAATTGCTATGACTAGCTTAGATTCCCCACTGACTTAAATTTGGGATTAAATAATAATCAAGAGAAGCATTACTTCCCTAATCTAACAGAAAGTATTAAGAATCAATCTAGATTTGTCGATTCTAGTTCCAATCCTGTTGGCCTCCTACTGGCAGGAAACTGGCAATGGTATTTACTATGGTTAGCTTCAACCCTACTGAATCTGTCACTAGAAATGAGTCTGCTGTAACATACTTTGTTTCTCCAAAGTTATAAGCTGAGGTGGCTTGACAGTTTCTCATATGCAAATTTTTTAAAAAGATAAAACACTTATTTACCTGAAACGGTTTCTGATAGATTTCTTCCATGGCAAGTCTTCCATATTCTGTAAATAACTATTAAATCACATTACTTAAAATAAGCCCCCATGAAGATGGAAAGACATCTGCAAAACTGTTCTATACCAGAGCACCAGATGTCAGAGCCCCTAATACCATTTGAAAGCCAAGCATTTAATTTTCTAACACATCAAGTATATACTGAAATTTCATATCAGTTTCAAATCATATCAGTTTAAAACCGTGTAACACTCAATTTTGCTAAAATTTTATAGGCTTCTGAGTATAAATTAACACTAAAGTAAGAATTAAATTTTAATACTTTGGTATATAATGAGACATTCATACTTGCAAGTGTTGAAGATCATCTTCTTGAATATTCTGAGACAAATTATAAACCTGTTGAAACAAAATTTGTTTTGCTCTTAATAGTGTTTATTCTGCATACCCAACTTTCATTGTGAAAAATGTATGCATTTTTCTAAATTTGTGAATTTGAGAGGCAAAATTTCTACAAAAATAAATTCCTGGAACTGTGAGTATAGCTGACTCAGTGGCAGAGTATATGCCTAACACACATGAGGTCCTGGGTTCAATTCCCAGGACAAACAAAACAAAACAAAATAAATCCATGCCCAGTACAAAGTACAGTTTTTCAGCGGGCATCTCAAATACCACTGAGTCTAATGTGGTTCTTTTTTACTTAACTCATCAGCCTAAACATGTAAATTATACCAGCCTGTGGAAACTAACTTAAAAAAACAGTAGGTGGCACTCTTGGCCTTTCCAGAATTTTTTTTTTTTTTTTTGAGTCTAAGGCACATACACCAGAGGTGTTAATGGAAGCTCTAAAGCATCCTCGAGGAAAAGAAACTGGGAAAAGATTCTTTAGGCCCATTCCTTAATAAACAGACCTTTATTTAAAAAAAAAAAAAAAAAAAAAACTTAGGCTGCTATAAGAGAAAAATGGGCACCTAATAGTATTGTTTTTGTTTTAAAAAAAAAAAAATTTAACATTACCTAACAAGGTTATCCCAAAGAGAAAATAATTTGTTCTAACACCAAATAAGTGACAATCTAGATAAATTTGGAAGATCAGGATATAAGCCTTCAATATACACCGGCAAACCTAAAATGATATTCTCAGCTATTAATTAATTCCAAACAGGGTATCTAAAAAGTAATCAATGACTGAGGTGGTTAAACTTCATATTTCATTAAAACTTCACAGCATGACCAACCTATTTTTATTCATGGAGACTTTAGCTTTAAGAAAAATAGGTCCAGATCCTTTTACCAGTAGGACCAGGTTTCAAGTAGCAAAGAAAGAAGGGGACTTGTTTATTTTAGATCATTAGTACTTAGCATACTGCCTTGTACTTAATAAGTGCTTGATATGTCAACGATCTACCAGCCAGACCTTATTTAAGAAAAGAAAACTAGCCTCAAAGATCAGGGAAAAAAGCGATTACAAATGTCTTTATCTTCTTGGCTATTTAGAACCCCAAATGACAAGTTTTAGAATACAAAACTCTATCATTATAATTTAAGGCAAGTTCTAAAAAGCCAACTAACACAAAGGGCTAAAAATGTCCTAATGTAAACATGGAGAGATGGCTTCCGCTTGCTCAAGGAAATTATGAATACCACTTTGCATGATCAGAGGTTAAAAAAACCCAAAAAACCCAAAAGTACTCATCTTTTATAGCTTGTATTAATACCCAAACTTCTTTCCACCCTGACACCTAGGTACTTCAAACTGTGGAAGGAGGGAAATGGGAACTTACACAGACTAGTTACATGTTCCAGACATTACTGGAAAGCATTATAAAAGTTCCAAGACACTTTGACAGTTATTACATAAGAATTACTACCATTCCAGGCATGGTGGCACATGCCCATAATCCCAGCACTCTGGGAGACTAAGCCAGAAGGACTGCAAATTCAAGCCCACCCAGGGCAATTTAATGAGACCTTAACTCAAAAATTAAAAATTAAAGAAGGGTTAGGAACATAGCTCAATGTGAAGACCCTAGATTCACTCCTCAGTACTGGGGAAAAAAAATAAAGTAACTGCAATTGATAAGGAAAATTTCTCGTCTTGGGAGAATACAAGTACACATTGACAACTTTTCGGGCAGAGACGTATCAATCACAGATAATCTCAGAAAAGAAAAAACAAATATGAAATGACATGTGTAGGTTTAATTCAGTATGAGTCTAAAATATACAGAAAAGAGATGGTCTTATTTGAAGAAACTACAACTTAATAGAACACCAAACACAAAGTGAAAAACGAGTGATTTTACCCCTTTTAAAATCAAATAGGTACTATAATTCCTTAGTTTATGTATCACCTAAGTTTCCTAAATTAAATATGAATTAATCCTTATCATTCTACCTCTTGTAGTATTAGTTGTCATAAATATCAATGAAAAAACTAGAAACCAGACTTGGTTTGGCCAAGAAACAAAGCGCTTAACTGTATCTGGCAGCTAGGTGGTTGATTTCAATTACAGATAACATTTAACAGTTTTTCCTTTAAAACAAAAACCAAACAAAAAACTCCACAGATGCTACAACAAAAACTCAAAAGAACTGGCTACTGGTTTACTGCTTCCTTTGCAACTAATCAAAGTACTGTATGGAATTTCACATTAGGAGCTACAACAGCAAGCATGGAAATGTAAATAATCAATAACAAGCAAATAGCGGTCTTTAATTTTAATCTTTTTTAAAATTTTTCTTCAACCAAAAGACATTTTGAGAAGGGGCCAAAGGTATGAGCATTACGTGATGTGATCACAGCGCTTACGTCTCACCTGGACAGAACTAGTCATAGTGCTCAGAGCAAAAACTGTTGCACAGTCTTTGATAGTTGACTGGCTATCAAAGGCACCCTGGGTATCCATTAGCAGCACAGCCACCTAGGAATTCAAAAGTTTAAAATACTTAAAATAGTCACCAAAAATGACTATAAAAATCAGATATTAAATAACAAATTTCAAAAGCAAAAACTAGTAAAAGTACTCATATCCTACATATTCTAACATAACAATCTATATGTTAAAGCTATCAGACAACCTGTGTTGTTCTGATTTTTAATATTGTAAAATGGCTCAAAAAATAGAAAAATATAAACAGAATCTTACTTTTGTTCCATTAGGTCTGTCAATCACAAATACTTCATTCCAAACTTGTATGCCTGTTGTTTCTCTTTCACAACCACCTCGCCATGTAAAGCCAGTCAATGGTTCATTGTTTCCACCAATCCAACCTTGAGAATCCTGTTAAAGTCAAAGATAAGCAAAATAAAAAACATAAAAATTAAGAATTTTTAAAAAATTATCACTCACTCCATATCTTACTGATGAGGAAGTTAATTCCAGAGAGAAAAAATATACTATGTAATATATACGAGTGGCTGCAAAAGCAGTCCCAAATCCTATATGGGATTCTATAGAGATGTGGTCTCGGGCAAACCTGAACCTTCACAAAATCAGTTGCAACTTCCATTCTCTAGGCTTTTAGATAAGTGGAGTTACACCCACCCCTGTCTTTTAGAAAGACTACCTATAATGTTTTTAAACTCATAAAAAACAGACACTAGTTATTTTAATATCTTCTCATACAGAAAAATAAAACTAAGTTCCAGACAGAATGACTCTCAAAGGAGCATTACCTTGGAATAAACTGTTTTCACACTGCCTTAACTGTCTTTAAAAAATTATCAACTTTAAAAATAGTCAAGACCTGTTTGGAACCTGGCTCAAGCAATCCAACTACAAAAACAACTTTTTTGAAATGGACAGAAAATCTGAATCCAGACTGCATATCATATCAGATAGTATTAAACTAGGAAAATATGATTGTTTGATGTGAATGATACTGCTGTTTTAAGAAAAAAATAATAGTCCTTACTATTAGATGTTTAAATAGTTGTAGTGAAAATATATGCTTGGTATTTGCTTTAAAATATTCTGTACAAACACAAGAAGGAAGGAGCTAAAACAAGACCAGCAGAATGTTGATAAGTGTATTGGGGTTCACAATACTGTCTCTTTATTTGGGGGTATGTTTAAAATTTTCCATAATAAAATGTTTTAACTAGAAATACAGGGCTACATTATTACAATTCAATATTATGGGGCTAAGAGTATACAGCTGAGTGGTAGAAGACTTACTTAGCATGCGCAAGGCCATGGATTCAATCCTCAGAACCATAAAAATAAATTAGTTAATTAAATGATACATAAGTTAATACACATAACTATCTAGAAAATTAAATGTGGGACATCCTCTACATTTTAGTGTATTGAAAAGTCCACATATCCTTTCTTCAATGTATTCCAAAGAAAAATTCCTTTGATTCAGAAATACTTCTAATAAGCTTGAATATCTAATACAAAACAGATTACAAACCCCTAATTAAGAGTAGAGACAAGATGAATCGATAAGGCAGATAGAAGATGGCAAAAAAAACTGTCATTTAAATCATTATGTAACGTGAGGATACAGCCTGAAACTTCAATCTGTAATTATTCTTATTCCACAAAACTTGCATCCCTAAGTAGGCTACCAGTCCTATAAATTACAAAATTCTCTTGGACTCCATTTTTTTTTTCATTTTCAATACCTCATCTCTGCTGATTAACATATGGCACAACTCCATTCACAGTATATTCAATGGATTTGTGTTCCACAAGGCATCCTTCATAGGGATTAAAAGACTAATGATACAACTAGACAAGCACAACTAGTGGTCTTGTCCCTGGTCTGTATTTCAAAAACTCCAAAATGGTCTCCAGTGTGGTCATGCCACTGTCCTTCTTTTAAAAAATCTGTGGTTTTTCCCAGTTCCTAGAAGACCAACTGCAGATCTGCTGCATAACAATCCACTTTAAATTTACTTTTTCCATCTCTGTTTCTAATGTTCCCCATAGGTCCAAACACATATACCTTCCTGTTTCTACCACACGCAAAAGATCACCATTCCCCCAAAACATATTGTTTAGCTCCTCTATACAATTTGCTACCTAGATTTTTTCAATACTGTGAAGGGATGGGATGCCACATGAGAACCTACTCATTCTTGCAAAAGTCAGAGAAATCTGGTACTGAAGCAAGCATAGCAGCACATACCTGCAATCCCAGCTACTCAAGAAGCTAAAACAGGCAGGTCACAAACTCAAGGCCAGGCTGGGCAATTTAGCAAGACCCATCTCAAAATAAAAATGTTACACGGCTGGGAATGTAACTCAATGGTAGAGTGCTAAACCAGCATGTATAAGGCCCCAAGTGAAAACCCAAGCATTGCAAAAAGAGAAGAAAAAGAGTATCTGGTATTGGGTGAATTGATTTTTTTTGTTTTTTGTTTTTTGAGACAGGGTCTTGCTCTGTAGCTCAAATTGGCCTTGAACTCATTATGCAGCCCAGGCTACCTTTGAACTCACGGCAATCCTCCTGCTTTAACCTTCTGAGTGCTGGGATTACTGTGTGCCACCACGCCCAGCCTGAATTGATTATTTTTAAAAGGTCCAACATACACAAGAAGGTTAAAAGAATCCATTCTCTTAGAGAACTCTGTTTTTATTCTACATTTGATTTATCTTGTTTCTCCATCTCTGTGAGAATACTAAATTTCACAAAAACAGACGTTTTGCTTCACTCGCATGCGTATTACCAGCATGCAGAAGAGTGCCTGGCTTGTAAGCAGGCACTCAAAATAGTAAATGAATAAAAATTTTACTTATAAACCTCAAACGTGCCCCATTTTGAGGCTTGCTAATAGATATGGAATATGATCTTTTTAAGTATTCATAGAAACAACTACATGAACAAGAAAGTAAAAATAAACTTTAAATGTGCAGATGACTAAAAATCATAGGTTAACATGCTTACTTAACCCCTCTCTTCAAAAGAAATTTTTAAAAATTAATGTCCCATAAAAATTTATTAAATCTACATATACCACACCTCTTAGTTTACCCTATAATGGAAATATTTCTAAAATACTGTACTAAACTGATCAGTTAATAAAAAGATGAAAAGAAAGGCAAATCAGCAAATGTAATCACATTCTCAAAACTTAAACATTCCTGCCCTCCAAGAGAATTTTAATGGGTTCTAAAAGCAATCTCACTGATCCCATTCACTGTAAAAATGTATTAAAAGCAAATCTAGGAAACCGGAAAACTGTATGTCCCTATGGTTTACTACTGTAGGGACAAATAAGCCTCAAAAATCATATTTCCAAAAATTAACTTATTCCTCCAGTAAGAGTAGGAAAAGGGAAGAACATATAAATCTCAATTGCAAAAGGCAATCTGAAGTCATCTGAATTTTAAGTATAGTCAAAGAGTAAATACAGCCCCTACCAAAAAGACCAACCTATATAATATAAGTATCAGCAATAAAGAAACTCTACCTACCCTAAATAGTAAGAAACAAATTTACGTTTCGCCAAAGGAGAGGTACTATTCTCTATTACAAAGTGAAACTGCTAGGTAAACTTCAGACAGAGTCTGGTAGTTCAGCTAGGCCTACAAGCACCAGAGCATACCAGCTTCCTCTGCAGGCAAGATGACTCTTTTCCACAATAAACAGGCTCTATCCAGAAGCCATAAAAACTTGTCATGGCTACAAGTAAAACACCAAAAAGACGAAATTAGGACTCTAGTAGCAATAAAATAAAGGCATTTCCCAAAAAATAACCACAAATGAAAAGTGTAATCTGTAGTATTTTCAGCTG